>JANHGD010002364.1:99036-111155 GCA_027560375.1 Imantodes cenchoa
CCAAAGACAAATTCCTTGTGTGTCCAATCACACTTGGCCAATAAAGAATTCTATTCTATTCTATTCTATTCTATTCCCATAAATATAAACTAATACAATAGCATACATATCATCCATGGGATATTTCAGATCCCCCTGAATGCACTGTAAATTAGAATGCTGAATTAGTAACTCACAGGCTTTAGCTGCCCCTCTGCCTGAGAGTTCTCAACATAAGAGATATGTGCTGCCAATAAAGGGTTAAGATGATTCCCTCTCACCACAGAGACTAAGAGACAGCTGATCTAACGCTCTAAGCCCCTTGCCCTCTTCCCCTTCCACCCCCATCTGCTAGGCACTGAGCCAGGCATGTGCTGGTAGCCAGTTGCAGCAACCTTCTCCTCCCCCCTAACTAATCGGTTTCTCCCCATCCACTAAGAAGGATAAAGACAGAAGACAATAGCCTCTTTCTTCCCAAGCCGCTGCTGCTCAAGGCTATTAATCTCTATGCAGGGGAGGAGAATGCTGGATTTTGGCCAATTTATAACAAAGTCAGGGGTTTTTTTTTTAAGCCCCAAATGATCCTTGTGTGAGCTTATTCATGGGCTCCGAACATGACCCCAGCACTAAAGGGTGATGCTGCGTCAGCAGAGCTGCATGCATATGAAGTATGTATGTGTCAATAACACAATCTTGGCTCTCATCATAAAAACCCATCTATTCTGCAGATAGGTCTCTAAGAAAATATGCTAGCAGAAAATAAGAGAGCGAGTGGAGATGATAAACAATTTAAACTATAGGAAGCTGCAACTGGAAATAAACACCTGTCCTGCCATTACACCCCTTTAGGACTGCAAAAGATCTCATTCTGCAAATAATAACAAATGCCAGATTTATAATTTGATCTCAGGGACAAAATGCACCTTATGTATAGCATGCATTCTGCATTTGTTGCAACCTAGGCAACCCTGTTAACCATTCTGGATTGCCTCCAGTACACACAAAAAGGGGGGAGAAGGGGTTTTTCTGATAAACAATCTTCTTTTGATCTAAGTCTTGCAATATCTTTAGATTAAATTTCAAGAGCCGCTCCCTTATGTGGAAAAACTGCAGGCAGAATGGAATATACTACTCTAGATGCCATTCCAATGGAAAGTCGCTTCACAGTGAGATGGGTGACATATCAATTTAATAATTCATGGTCAGCCGGCGATGAACCTGATGGTTAGCAAACCCTCTATTGCAGTGGAAGTAAGAAATGGTATCATGGAAGATAGATACAAGTGGTCAAAGCAAACCTATTTCCTGCAATCATTCATGGGATCTGATGTGCAACGTGCAGTCCTTCGCATAGTAGAAGGAGAGAGGTATGGACCCAAGAGGAGTAGTAGAATAAGACAGTAACTTCAGTCATGTAATCCTAAATTTTGTGAAGAGGATAATGATGGCATCCTTCTGACTCTTCCGCTCTGCAGTAAGGACAGAGGTGTGTTTTCCAGGCAGCCTGACCCACAACATTTACGATAACTTGATGTTCACAGGGAGATGTAATGGAGATGAGGAAATGGAGATGTAGCTCATTAAGAACTCTGAAGTAAGTAAGATTCAGCAATTGCGTCAGAAAATTTTTGTAAGTGAAAGAGAGAAGTACCATCTTGCTCATGCTTCAGGCAGGAAAAAAAATGACTTGTGAATCTTAATCCCAAATAAACATTTGTCTCATTTAAATCAGGATGCAACATTAATTTTGATAGTTTTAAGCAAATAAATTAGTTATACTATATACAGTGTTGATTCACCAGAAATCTGCAGCATTTAAACATCTGACAAACATTAAAGCCACTGATGTAACCTAAAATACAGTAGTGAATTCACTTTCATGCAATGCATTTATCATCTCCACAGTAACTATATATCAAAATTACATTCCTACTCTGCTTTGCAAAATTACCTCAAACTATAAATGGAGGCCATTCCTTCTTTCTGTTTGGTTAAATGCCTATTTCAAAGCGCAAAAGAAATCTAAGAGTAGGCTCAGGGTTCCATAACAACAGCAATAACTAAAAAATGTTTTTAAAAAGCTAATAAGAACTGCTTAAGAGAGATTAAAACATCTTAACGGAGAGAGAATTTTTATTCTAATTGCCCTCTTTTAAAATCAGTAATAATGGAAAAGAAATGAAGAGTCTGAATGAACTAAGACTAATGGATCACAGGGGGCCCACAACTCACTATAAAAAGCCTTACTGTATCTCTCTCCAGTGCCCTCAGTGGGGTATAAATGTGCACAACAACTGGCTCAGGAATTCTGGGAGTTGAAGTCCCCAGGTCACAAACGGGCCATAGTTGGCCACCCCTGCCCATCCCTGCCCTACAGTCTCCAGACATTGAGAAAATGCTTCCATTACATTGCCAGTAAAGCCCGGTAAGGTGATGCAGGTATTGTTACTGTTCTGACGATAACCCAACTTAATATGAGTTCTCCTGGCAACCTCATTCAACAGGGGAAGAAAGACTGATTCCTGAGACACCCTATATATGAGGGCCACAGAACCAACCTCTCCTGTCCATTCACCATCAAATAGAACCATCTGTTCAGGTAGGAAAATAAACACTGGGAAAAAAAACAGTGTCTTCTACTTGCAGGCAATCTAAAGGGATACAATGACTATTACATCAAAACTGGTAATGGGACAAAAGTGATATATTAGGTCCCAACAAAAATAATCCCCAGTGCTGTTTCTTACCTTGAATCCTGATTAAAAGGAGTACAGATAATGTGTTTCTTTCAGAGCACTTTGCAGCTGAATTCTTATCACTGTCTCAACAACTTTCCCCACCTCCCACCCCAAAATAAGTTTTTATACTAGACAATACTTGTAAGATACAGGTGAATCAATGGATGGCTTCATTGCCCCCTTTCACAGACAGGTGTTGATAATCACTTTTATCCAACCTACTATGCCTCTGACTGATTCTCAGAAAACCCAGGAAGGGGATGAGTCTGGAACACAGGTAGCAGAAGTCAAGCTTTCACCACTGGTATGCAAGGGTGGGTTCCACTTACCTTAGCCACCAGTTCGCATTGCAACGTTTCACGTGTGTGTGTGCGCGCGCATCCCCTTGTGCAATTTCCCTTCCGCGCATGCTCAGTAGCAGGATTGAGGAGCTGATCAGCTGTGCTTCCAGCAAAGAAATAAAGGTCAGTATTAACCCGGGGGCAGGTGGGAGGGCCCTTTTTCAAGCAGCCATCCAAACAAGGAAAAATTCACCAAAAATTCTCAAAAAAAGATGGTGGCACCCATGGACTGGCACCAACCGAACCAAACCGGATCCATGATGCCATCGTCACGTCACCAGCAGGTCGCTACTGGTTCGGGCGATCTGGTCCAAACCAGGAGGAACCCATCCCTGCTGTTATGCCAGAGACTGCTTCTGCTGTAATTTTTCAAAATGTCTTTGAGTTTCTTTGTAAAACAAGGTGCCAAGTGGGATCAGGATGCAAAGAAAGACACTGTTTCAGAGTATCACTGCTTACCAAATCACTGTGAATATCTCCTAGTGCCCTCCTGGAATCCAACTGGATCCAAGAGGTTCCTGGGGTGGGTCATCTGAATCAATTCAAAATGCTGGATATTAACTTTAAAGACTTAAAGGGGATAAGACCAAATTATTTGCAAGTCTAGAGTGTGCATTTCTAGGCCCTATCTTTTAAATGCTGCTATGTATAGAACCCAGGAAGCATGCTTTCTCCATTGCATTTTCTCCCAGTTGCATCTCCCAAGATTCAACATTTCCATTTCGGAAAGCCATAAAGAAATCTGACTCAGATTGCAAGTTGTCCATAGGATTTGGGCAATTCACAAGTGGAAAAAGCCCCTCTAGAACATATTCTATCTATCCAAGGATTGAGATTGTTTCAAGTAGCCTCCATATGGGATTAAAACTTGTAAACTAGTAGAATGCCTTGGAATGTTGGTAACCGCCTTGAGGCTACTATTTTACAACAAAGTTTAGATCCATTCCAGAATCTTTGAAACAAAAGCAGTTTTACTAATTAGAAAACTAATTGAAGCATTTCTTCATATAATGCAAATAAATAGGAATAAGAATAAACTGTCAGCAAGTTTCATCCACATTATACATTAATCCTATAATTGTGACATTATTTTTGTAAGATAACTCAATATTACTTTTATATGGGTTGAGGGTAGTAGTTACTGCTCTAATCTCTCTCAGTGAAAGCGCAGTGCTTTCCATTCTACCCATTTACAAATAGTCTCCTCATGTCACAGTAGCAATTTCATGTTATTTGTCCATATTTGCCCTCATTGCTTCCTCGGCAGCTGCTCCTGCAAGTCTTGAGCAATTGATTTCAATGACTTGTCCTTCAAATTTCTTTTGGCTTTATGCCCAGTCTGTATTGCCTAGGTACTCGGGAACAAATATCTCTATTATTATTGCCATCATTTTCCAATCAACGTAGCTCTCAACTGAAGGATGGTGAACCGTAGAACAGACGAGGAAATCAATGTGTTGTTTGCCCATACCTTTTTTCACAGAATCAGGATACCACAAGAAACCCAAAGGTTCAACTATGTTCAGTCCATTGTTCAACTATGATCACAAGGACTGACTGAATGAAGTCATTCGGACACATTGAGCTATAGAATTTAGCCTTCTTAATGACTGGATTTATGTCACTTCCCCAGCACATTAGCTACTCAGATCTCAGGAACAGGAAAGGAAACAGAAGCTGGCTTTGTTAACCCCAAAGGAACACCAATAGCTTTCTGATATGAGAAAGCATTTTCAATGTAATAAAATTATGTCCTAGTGAAATTTAAATGTTGCTCCCTCTGATTCTTCCACAAGAAGCCATCTCAGCTGATAAAACATCACATAGATTGACAACACTGTAATGTCACAACTAATAAAACCTGGGCAAAATATGCCCTAGACATGATAACACAAGGATTTAAATTGTTGCAGGTTCCATACTGCTAAAATCTAAGATCCCTAACAAGATGTTCAAGAGAATACGCTGTCTTTAATTATTTGCTGCCAATGCCATGCATGTGCACACAAACCAGTGAAAAGCAGATATTCCGCATTCCTCCAGAAATAGGTTTAACACATTTTAATTTTCCTTTCTTACCCAAAAGTAAGATGGTTAAGATGCTAAATAGAGTCTTCTGAAGAATTTCTTTCATAAGCACATTATTGGTCTATTGTAAACATAATGTTATGCCAGGAATGTTTAAACTACAGTATTTTTATAAATCCTTGTTCATCCATAATGCTAAGTTTTAAAAAGCTGTATTATGGCACAGCACTGTGTGTAGCTTTAGGCAATTCACCCCCAATTCCTGATTTGTAACATAAATGAGCCTTAAATGCTTTCAAGGCATATGGGATTATTTTAGTAATACAGTCTCTGCAGTGGAAATATTTCTGATATACCCTTATCAGGGATTCTGAGTTCGTAGTCACAGAACTAGCTTTAGTGGCAAAATATTCCATTCCGTAGCCTTGAGAATACCCAGCTTTTCCAGTGTGACATCATAAGCATCTGGGAAAGAAATAAGATGGGACTTCATACATGTTCTTATTTATTGAAAATACTCCAAAAAAATGTCACTGTTTAATCTTTTTGACTAAGAATTAGCAGGTTGATATAGGGTCTAATGCAATTGACAAAACAAGCCAATAAATAAAATATTCAACTGAAATCAGTTTGAGAATTCAGAGATAGATATGAACTTTTCCAGCTTACTTTCCAGTCCAGTCCATATAGATGATCGTGCCAACAAAGGCTACCTTATGAGTTCTGTTTTTGGCTGGCTCGGGAACAATGGGAGTATTACCAATTATTTTGCACAATTCCCTAAAGAAATGTCATAGTGCAGACCTTAATTTAGGCCCATTCTATATACAATGGGTTTTCCATACAATCCCTTAGGAGCACTTCTATATTGCTACATGGGGCTCTGTGATTGTTCTTACTTTCTCCTGCACGAATCGATAGGGGTCCTTAACCCCCCTGGGCTGTGGCCCACTACTGGGCCACAGCCCATTTGGAACCAGACTGCAGAAGTGGTGGGCAAGTGTGCACATAGTTCCATTTGTGCAAGCAGCGGGTGAATGTGCATGCGCAAACCTCCATTTGCACAAGCGGCCAACACTCATGCCCAACACTTGTGCAAAGGGAGCTGCATGCATATTCGCTCACCCACCACTCACAGTGAACCATCCCCTCTTCTCCCCACTCCCCACTTCCAGTCCTCAAAGCCAGAAAGGGAACCACTAAGCTAAGACTCTCTCTAGATCAGAGGTAAAATCCAGCAGGTTCTGACAGGTTCTGGAGAACTGGTAGTGGAAATTTTGAGTAGTTCAAAGAGCCGGCAAATACCACCTCTGGCTGGCCCCAGAGTAGGGAGAGAATGTGGATGTTGCAGTATCCTTCCCCTGGAGTGGGGTGGGAATGGAGATTTTGCAGTATCCTTCCCCTGCCATGCCCACCAAGCTACACCCACCAAGTCACACCACGCCCACCATGTCCACCAAGCCATACCCACATAACAGATAGTAAAAGAAATTGGATTTCACCACTGCTCTAGATACAGCTGGGGAGAGCTAAAAAAAACTGATACAAAGAACCTTTTTTTTAATTATTTATTTATATTTTCTATATTTTCTTTCCTAAAAAGCAGGGCAGTGAGGAAAAAGCCAATCAATCATTGTCTAATGGACCAGCCAGAAAGCACTGGGGAAATGGAAGCAAGAATTCACATCACCTCTGCTTTAGGAAGAGAGGGGAATCCTAGGAGACAGAAAGTGTAATAGAAAGCTGGTTTACAGGGGGGAAAACAACACAGCAAATACAGTTCACTGCATTTCCTCTGGAGCAGCACGAACCAAGTAACTTCTGAAGTTAAATGACTCACAATACGAAGGTCACTGGAGCCCTAGGTGTCATGGAGAGACATCTACTGGGAGGCTTCCTTGTGCAATTAATTGGCAACTGTGAGAACAGACTGCTGGACTAGACAGGTCAGGGATCTGATCCAATAGGGCACTGTTTCTGTTCTCCTGAAGATTCCTTATGTCAGACATTACACCAGTGTGAATAAATAAGCACATACATATAAATATGTTTTCCCATAATCCCTTTCTATATGTTACAGTTCCATCTATATCTGAGGATGCCAAGTTCAGGAACACTGCAAGAGGTATGTGTATACATGTGTGTACACAGTCTACATACATATAGTTAAGATTAATTAGAACTATATCAAAGATAAGAAAATCCCCTTTCTGTTATTTATACATTAAATGGAAATAATGCCATTATTACTACTTTGTATTGCTTTTCTGTAACAAAATCTTCATAGTTTATTTGTTAAGAACACATGCGGATTAAAGTGGAATTGTCTGAACTTGTAAAATTAAAAACAAATGTAATGTGTTTTCCGACACACTGAAAGTGCTTATTATTAATAGTGAAAGGTAGCAAAACTATACATAAAATATGTACCCAAAAACATTGGCCAGAATGTAAAAACAGTGAATTGATGAACATAGAGAAAAATCCCAAATTTAAAACAATGAGCACATAAGGAATTCATAAGTCTGCATTCATAAATTCATAAAAAAAACTGTTTGCTTTATTGAAACTAGAAATAAACCGAATCAGTCTTAAAAGAAAAGCAAAGTAATCACAATTTACCTGGTCAATTCCTGTTTTGTCTCCCTTTTAAGGTGTTCTGATTTTGCACCTCTGTGGATTGTTAGAGGTTTAAGCATTAGGAGTACCACTTCAATTTAACTTAGGTAACCCCATACAAAAAACGAATCACAATGAACAGATAGTAAATCACACTTACAAGCATTATGTCTAAAATTAACGGTGGTTTACTGTCCCCAAACAAATTGACTCAATCCACAATATCAAATTTTATTCACATCTTAATTTCTGTGTTTACATTTTCAGCATGTTCTAATTAGGCTGCAATAAAACAAGCAGCTTAATTTTATGAAATTTACTCAGAAATAGTTTCTTTAAATTTGATGGACTTATTCTTGAGTAAATGTACAAAGGGATACAACTTTGAACTTTTTATCAGAAAGAGAGTAAAAGAGTGAAAACTAATTTTAAAAGCTTTTTCAGGCTCAACTTCAGTTATTAAAATTTAGCAAGATACTCAAAAGAGTTTTTCAACCTTCCAGAGGAAAGAAATTTCACAGTTATTAACCATCTGATAAGGGAACTAGTCCCATGGTTAATTTTACCTTTGATTAAATCTTTGTTGCAAACCTCTGGAAGTAATGCAGGATATCCACAGCATATACTATTTCTAGATTTTAGAAGGTCAGTTAAAGCAGAAAATCCTGCGGGGAAGTGTTTATGCTGAGAAAACCTCTAGTGTTAATTACTGAACAGAAGGTTGTAGCAAGTAGAACAGAATGAAATTAAAGCCCCTTCCAATTTATCACCCTCTTCATAAACACCACTCAAGCAACATAGCTAGGGAAAAAATATTAAAGCATTTTCATAATCATCATATTGCCTGATGGGCTCTTAACAGTCACTAACTTATTAACCCTTAATTAATCATCAAATCACATTAAATGTTTGAAAATTGTACACAAGCAGGATTTTAATGCCAAGTAAAAGTTGGATAATATAAATTGATCTTTGCAGCTTTAGCAGTAGAAGGAACAGTTTAAGACTGTGGATAAAGAATGACTATAGCCCTTGGAACGCTCCTATCTTTATGTAGCCAAAGTGCTGTTTCACAATTGCACTGTAAATCTACAGCACTGGACAGCCAGAACACATCTACAATGGAAGAGATTATAACTGATCTTCAAAAATCTTCAGAGTTTTGCACTGAATCCTGCTTAGTTGTCACAATTAACCACTATATTTTTAAGCAAAACGTTACATTGCAACTTAGCATATTTTTCCTGACTTTCTTGTTTACCTGTTAGAAATCTCATTCCAGCTTCTGCAAATATTTTTAAAGTAATGGAACATGTGACATGAATATATAATCCATTATTTCTACCGCTGTATAAATTGGTAAACAATTTGCCACATAGTACATCACAGCACAAATGCACGTAATGTGGATTATATCCACAGCCTGCTCAAGATCGCCTAATGAGAAAGCAAGCTTACTATGTTGGTAAGATTGAACCTTAGCTTGTCAATGGCCACAATTAGTAGGGGACAGAGATCCTCTTGGTGTTTGCTCCTAGACTTAATAACTCCCTGCCAGGCAAGATCAGCTTCACTTTGCCTCTGCTTTTTACCTACAAGCATGCAAAACCATATTCATTTAAGAAAACTTCAGGAATAGAAGATTTGATAGGGAGATGATATTTGCTGTATTAGTAGTTCAATTGATATTCTGACTGCATTCAAAACTACATTTTAAATTGGCTTTTTAAAAACAAAATTATTGTTACCCACGTGGAACTCCACTTATTAGAGGGAAAGGCAGAGCAGAACCTATAAATGAATAAATGCAATTTCAGCTTACAGCTGAAGAAAAATGTCGCACAGTAATAAATCACTATTTCAATACTGTTTCAATACCAATCAATTAATTAATGCCCAATTTTAAACGAATATCCAAACCAGTAAAAATGATAAAAGAAAAATTTAAAAATGATACAGGTAATTCTCGATTTACAACCACAATCGAGCCTGGAATTTATGTCGCTAAGTGATGCAGTCATAAAGTGAGTTACCTCATGACTGCATTGTTTAGCAACTGTAATCCTAGGCCTCCCCATCGCCATAGTAAACTAAGAATTCTGGGTCATTAACTGATCCCAATACAAGATGTTCTGAACTGGTTCCTTCAGTCTGGAACCTTAATAAGATAAGGGATTGCCTCTATCTCCTGCTGCTGAGCCAGGCTGAGGATGAGCTTTGCACTATGGATAACAAGTCAAAAGTAGCCCAAACTGTGAGGTACCAAAAAAGACTTTGTTGCTGCTTTCTTTTATTTGGGGGAGGGGATGTGAAGCCCCACCCCAGACATCTTTGCAAATGTTTTTTAGCATGCTGCAGCTCTTCGGCTGTTTTTGGCTTTATTTTATTTACCCCAGCGCAGCAGCCTGGCAGCCATGCCTTCTCAGCAGTGGAAGCAGAATGATTAGGAAGGCAAGTCGGGCGATGAAAACACAGGGCAGCAATGGCCAAAAAGGCATAGAGGCATAGAGGGAGATAGGCGGGTGGTGGGAGTTAAAGCACCCCTGTTGACGTAAGTGCAGGCAAGATGCCAAGTGCCCAGATTTTGATCATGTGATCACAAGGCTCTGCAATGGCATGGGTCGTACGACTCTCTGTTCAGCACCATCATAATTTTTAAGGGTCAATTTAAAAAAGGTCACAAGGACTATCTGTAATATTTTGATTATATAATGGTTAAAAAAAGGTTTTAACTTTTCCTGAAACTCATTATTTCTATTTAGAAATAAAGAATATCCAAAGGTCAATAAACATACTTATAATATAGTAAAATATACTATTTTCTTATGTGATTTATATTTTCTTATACTATTTGTAACTGACTAATTGAACATAATGGCTGGAATTCTTAAGCAGGAAAATTACTGATTAGTGCTTTCCTCTCACTCTTTCTCTCACTACTAAACAATTATACTTTACTCCTTCCCTACGTACTTCGAATTGAAAGACAAAGTTTTCAGGGTGCCAGCATGTTTCTTACACAGATAAATCTCAAATGCATTGGGGGTTTTTTACAAAATAAGTCATAAATCAACCCACTGCTAGCAAACTACAACCAAGGAACATATAATTCTGTTTCCTTCCACACAATCCATTTCTCAATTTCCTTCTTCTATCCAGAAAATATTAAAACAGGCTATTTTCCACCCACAATAATTCCCTGTTCTCCCTTCCCCTGACAATTTGTACCAAGATTTCAGCAAGGAAGCCCAACAGTCTGTTTTCAAAATCTTAGCCAATTCCTGAATATGGAAGAAAAATGCATTTGGATATAGGCAAAGTTCTTTCCCCTCACCTCTAAACAACCACAGACTGCAAAATTATACACATTTAGTATGCAGAAGCAAATTAGTTCTGAACACATGCTTCAGGCAGGATTTTTAATCAGGCTAAGCTCCCAACCCCTTTCCCTGTGTGCACACATACATACATATATTCACATCCTTGTTTTTCCCACCTTTTCTCCATCTTTTCATTTTTAATATACATCCCACACTTTTATCAATAAATTAGTTGAGGAGGTGGAAACCAGAAAGCATTTATGTCACTGAAACGTGCCCTTCCCCTCCTTTTCCGAAACCCTCGCTGAAGCTCCAACAAAAAGAGTTAGCCAGCCAAGAATGAAATCTTGTAATTTACATTTATACTGAACACCTTTAGGCCAAATTTTAAAGGCAGGAACAAATACGTAAATGAATTTGGAATAATACTTTTAAATGGCCATTTCTCTCCTTGCCTCAGACTACATAATTAATAGTTATGTGAGCAACAGTTATAATTTTTATGTCACCAATTCTAATGGATTATTCTGGATTCAGATTATATAAACTATTCTGATAGGCAGTTTGTTTTATGACGCCTATTCTGGGTTTCAGCTGCTGTTGCTGTCAAATTGCATAGCACAAATGAAAGAAGAGGGGGTAGTAAAAATGAGGGCATTTGGACAATTATGTTCCCTCTGTGAAAAAGCTTTATAAAACATATGCCACCCCAGGTACAGCATTTTGATCAAGGCAGGTGATTAAAAGCTTAAAAGTCTGTCATTGGAAGCTGTTTCCTGATTATTACTTATTTCTTCGGGTTCCTAGTTCCATTACTTAAGTTCCCAAATTAAAGTCAATTCCTAAAACTGGCTGCTTTTTAAATATATCTCAATGCATACCTTTAATGAACAGTTAACCATTAATGGAACATTTCTAAACACTTGTGTGATAAATTTAGACTTCTGAAGATACAAACATGTTTATATTTGGACTCTACAGAACGGAACAAAGACATTGAAGTGACTAGACAGAGCATTCCACCGACCACAACCTCCCGCCCGGTGCGCTCCCACAGAGTGGGCCTCCTCCGGGTGCCGTCAGCCAAGGAGTGC
>JANHGD010002365.1:39846-51731 GCA_027560375.1 Imantodes cenchoa
CGATCTTCTGAAGTGGGGTGGGGTTTCCTGCCTAAGCAGGGGGTTGGACTAGAAGACCTCCAAAGTCCCTTCCAACTCTGTTATTCTGTTCTATTCTAGTTCAAGAATAGATGCAGGCTATCTTCTTGTTAAGGTGCTTTTTAGGTTGATATTTGGATTTATTACTTCAACATTTGTTTATAGCACTTAAACATTTCACTCCATCGGACTGAAATAATATAAAACATATGCACTAATAATTTTAAAATAAATTATCTGAATTATTTCAGTAGTGACCTACAAGTTTTAATTCCCCCTTCTGGCAGAGGCTTTCCATAAAAGAGTTTTCCCTTGTTAAATTACTCATTAATTTAATGGTAATCATTAGATATATAGGAATATCTCATGGTAGTTTTGAGAAGAGCATTTTGTGAAGAAATGCTTTAGGGCACAACAAAGTTCAACAGGATACTGATGTTGGACAAGAAACTGCTGGGTCATACTTTCTCTTTCATGGGCTATCTAGTTATGGAGGATGGGAATTGGAGTCTAGTAGGACATTCTGCCCACCCCTGGCTAGGAAAAGACGGCATCTGCTGGCCAGAAGACCACCTTCATCTTCATCATCCAACAGCAGCAGCACTGCAATGATAAACAATTATCTCTTGCTTGCCTTTCCCTTTTTTAGTATTTCTTTCTCTCACTTAGATGGTTGTTTGTAAGCCGAGTTCTATTTCCAGAGTCTTCCCTGAGATCAGAGGCCGGTTGAGGCTGAGAAAACTCCCCAGTCTGCTCTTAAAAGCAACTGGTGGCTTCGTCCTCCTTTGATCAGGCTTAATCATGTTGAAGTCGGACTGGTGTTGCTTTAAAAAACGCCTTTGTTATTTTTAGCACACTTCACCGCAGATTGAAACTGGGGAGGGGAAAGAGCTTGTCAACTCTGTAATTCTAACATTGTTTCATTGTGGTGGTTCTTTCTTAATACATATAAATCAATTGTCTTCTCCACAGTCTAGTGTGGTTGATGGGCAGATGTATAATTGGCAGGTCAAAGGAGACTTTTTACTCCTGCTGGAACCTACTTTTGTAACTTGTACAAATCTCTCTCTCTGTCTCTCTCTCTCACACACACAGCTTAACAAGAGCAAGATTAAAGAGAGAGTGAAACTGTAAATTGCTGGAAGCAGAGCAGAAGCGGGATTCCCCTTCCCACAAATAATCTGATTAGCCATACAGGGAAAAGGGAGGCCTGATGAAAGAGAAGTCCAGATAAAAGAAATGTTGTTGATTTTAGCTTTATTTCACTTTTCTATTTGACTTTGTAATGATTAAAGCTTTATGTTATTTATAATGGATTTTGTTTTTATGGTTTTATTTGGCTGGCTTTTGCTTTTGTGATCTTGTGAAAGAGGTACAATAGAAATTGTGCCATAAATAACCAAATACCACATTTTTCGGAGTATAAGCCGCACTTTCCCCTCCCCTAAAAGAGGCTGAAAATTTGTGTGCCTTTTTCAAAGCTTTTTTTCAGCCCTTATGAGGCGCTAGAGAGTGAAGCGATTGGGCTTCGCCTGCTTTTCTCATTGCTGCTCCCTCTGATGATCAGCTGTGCTTTAGAAGCTGTTCTTCATCCCTAAGGAGGCGCAGGAGAGTGAAGGATCTTCTGTGCTTCGCCTGCTTGTCTCACTGCTTCCCTCTCAGACGATCAGCTGCGCTTTAGAAGCTGGTTTCTAAGCTGGTTGCTCAGAACATTCAACAGCCCGTCCAGATCAAACAGAAGAGACCTCAGATGCAAAAATAAGGCCACTAAGGTTGCCGGCTGAAACGTTCAATATACATTTGGAGCCAATACGTTTCTGTAAGTGCGAGAAAAGAGCCAGATCAGAGCTAAGGAGCACATCTGCTTAATAATGGGATTCTCTACAGAGCTACTCAAAAGTGAATGACTCTTCATTCTTTGCAACCCACATAAGTGATTAAACACACCTGCTGTAAGGATGGGTTTGCAACCTACCCGGTGTTCTTCTGTTGCACTGTAAGCAGTTTCCAAGTGTTATTTGTAATTCGCATTACAAAAAGCTTTCATAAAGTCCTGCAGATGTTACCTAGTTGGGTAACAAAAACTCTACAAGGAAAGAACCAAGATCAGAGACCATCAAGAATGCCATAATTCGTACTTGAAAAAAACCATATAAAGCCATGAAAATCATATTATTTATATTCCTTCTATAAGAATTCAGTCAAATTTATAATAGATTCTTTTTTTAAAAAATCTTGTGTACATAGTAGCTTTCCCCCCAATTCCTTATTGGTTAAATCATAGTCAGATTCTTCTCAGACTTAAAGCTGAATTAATGAGAAGTGAACTCCTCAAAAAGAATGTTTATTTTCCCACACACTTGAAATTATCTTACAGTATTTGCTGTCTCTTAGGACAGGGAAATGTAAGATCAATTTTTAGAACTGAATATGAAGCATCGCATACTCCTGAAAACTTCATCCATTGCTCTCCAGGTCATTTATATCAATTATAACTTTCAAGGATATGGCGATAGTTAAATCTGTAGGGCAGTAAACAAACTCCAGGAAGTTGGGCAGTGTTGGGCTTTAGCGCTTAGTGCTGGGCTTTATAGTTTGGTAATCAAGTTCTAGAGAAGAAACTTCCAGATGTTTCATCAGCTACATCTTCAGAGGCAGAGTGGTCTACAGAAACTTCTCCTCTAAACTCTGAAGCTCAGCAATGCCCAGGAGATACAGGTCATGAAAGCCTACAGCAATAAATTCCAGAAAACTCCAGAGTTTTGGAGAAAAGTTATTGTGAACCTTATCACCAGAGACTGGAAAATCCTAAGGTTCTGTATAAAAACACCTGATACTATATACTTTGCATTTCTTTTACAGATCCCAGGTTTATTACTGCTCATTTGATCCCTGAAAGTGACAATCCAGAAGATGACAAGATATATTTTTTCTTCCGAGAAAATGCAATCGACGGGGAGCATTCTGGAAAAGCCACGCATGCCAGAATAGGACAGATCTGTAAGGTAAAAATCATGTCAGGTACAAAAATACCAGGTCTGAGATGAAGTACCCCTTTGAAATCTCATGGCCATAATAAATACATTTACTTGACTAATATGTATTTGTTCATTCCTTTATTCAATTCATATGGTCTCCCGATTCAATTTTTGTATTAATTCTACTCATCTTGGCTTGATGGTAGCAAAGCCACTGGAGAATTCCTGTTATGAAAAACTCCACAGTAACTTGTGCTCTGACGTTCTGCTTGCCCTTACTCTGGAGGTGTTCCTCCAGCGTAGAGTCTCCCACATGGCTATTGGGGAAGGCAGAAATCAAGTCTTAAAATTGTAATTTTAGATATCACAATCAGGGCTGAGACCATCAGGAGGCTCTTAAAATTCTGGTGTGAAATTTTTATTTGATAGAATGACTTTGGTGGACACAGAAGCCTTGTCAACAAGTGGACAACTTTTCTGAAAGCACGGTTAATGTGTTCTGTGCCGGGACCTAATGGCATCGACACCCATTTCGACGAACTCCGTAAGTGTCAGAACCAGTTGTGAATACAGATTTATTCCCTAATCAGCTATTGTATATGTTTCATTATGAATTGACCTAAGTTGCTTTTCCTTCTTCCTTTTGTTGACAGAGGATGTGTTTCTAATGAACTCAAAAGATCCTAAAAACCCAATAATCTATGCAGTATTTACCACTTCCAGGTACGGCGTGTGCTGCTCTGCTTATACAGGAGCTTACTGGGGTTGTCTGTTTTGAGAAGCTTTCTTTGTTAGGTGGGGCTTGGAAGAAAGGGAGGCATTTTCTTTGACTTTGAACTGGGAGAATCCAGTGAATGTTGAAAGGTTAATGAACTGTAGTTTTCTCATGAAAAGCCATTAAAAGATTGTGGACAGTACAAAAGTGTTTGTGTATCATAGACAGATGTTGGGTCGTAGAAATTTCACATTGTCTTGTTTCATTACCAAGATACCTCTTGCTTGGGATGTTGGGAGAATATAGTATGCAATATAGAAGCAACACCAATGTTCTTCTTGAAGTTTTCTGAGGTCGATTGGGTGCATGGCTTTCCATTACTCAAGGAAACTGAACCTGAAAGCAATCTTTCCATGTAACCAGAGGGATATGGGAACAGGACCATAAGGCTCACTGGTCTAAGTGAAAAAGCAATCTAGGGGGGGGAAACCAGAGCAAAAGCATAGAAGCAAGCAGGCACATAAAAATGAGGATAATGCTCTGCCCATGTGGATCACAGGGACGTTCCTAAAACCTTCTTTCATTTAGAAAGCAAAATGCCTCAGCTTTTTTCTTCTGCTTTTCCCCAATGCTAGCAATATCTTCAAGGGCTCGGCTGTTTGTATGTACAGCATGGCTGATGTGAGGCGAGTGTTCCTGGGTCCCTACGCTCACAGAGACGGCCCCAACTACCAGTGGGTCCCCTACCAAGGAAGGGTGCCGTACCCTCGGCCAGGAACCGTAAGTGAGCCTCCTACTGGGGAATCAGGTGGTGCCAGAATGGTTTCTTGGTGCTGAGTTGGGACATCAGGAATAACTTGAAATAAACGGAATGGGGGATTTGCCCCTCTGTTTAAATCATACCCTTTAGGATGTCCTCCGCTTAAAGGTTTGGTGATATCCTTTTGAAGGTAATAATCCTACAAATTATATATTTTATATAAGAGATGTCCTTTTAAAAGGCCTGTGGGACTCTTGCTGCTCCCCCATCTGTCAGATTTCCACCCCTTGCTTTGAAGAATCTCATAGGGCCAACTTTTCCAGGAAACACTTTTTTTTCATGAAAAACTAGCCTGAAATTTAAATGAAATAAGAATGTCTGTAGCTGAGCATGGGCCAGGGTTGCCATTCGCACCTGGTGCATCAGAATGAGATGACAGACAGCTGACAGCTTAGGTAAGTTTATATAGGTCTATATAAAAAGTTAAAGGCATACCATCTTTTGGAGATGAGCGTGACTCATAGGTACTTTGTGGAGTTAATCAGAAATTGTCCTGGCAACAATACGGAAGTGATTTGCTATTCTGGTTGTATTCTTCTGGTTTGTTGTTTTTGTTGTTTTTACCTCCCAGGCTACTTAGTTGTGGTCTCTCTACTAAGTCCAAAACAATGCTGCTTCACAGTGGGAGACAACCAAGTTCCACAAGTATTGTTTGCTTACTATTAGACCTCTATAAGTCATTGAATAATGGGAACCATTTTGACAGAGCATCCAGGCGCAAAGAGTTAAGCTCAGCTGGAGAACTGGCCAGCAGAGTAGAAAGGCTGTGTATCAATCCCATCAGTCAGTCGATAGAGGAATCCAGAACAGTTGTGTCATTTGTGGTAAACACGAGAACCGAGGTCGGGTATCAGCCAGATGGTTTTATTTTGCACATTAGGCATTGGAGGAGAAAATGCCCACTTTTGGGAAGTCCCACGGTGTTTTTATTATAAATTTAACATTTAATGAGCATCTGTTTGCTTGTAAATTACGAAGCTGGATCATTTAAATTATAAAATCGGGTCATTGAACAAATGAAAAAAAAAATATTGAACATTATCCAGACATGCTCTTGAGGATGGCTCTTCAACTGCCTGGTCAATACCTCATACTTCTGAATTACGTTCCTTGTTCAATCCATTCCACATACATTCTCTGATTAATCATTACCTAATTAATGCAAGCAATCAGTGTTGCACTCCATCTGGAAAATTAGGTCTGCCTCAGGGTTTGTTGGTGTGGAATTCCCTTGAGCAAAAAATGTCTGCAGGGCTCCCTGGGAAAGTGGCTGCCGTTGTTCCCGTTGCTTAAGTGCTGAAATGGGGCACCCCAGTTCTCCAAGGAAGGGAGCCCTCTGCGTTTCTAACCACGTTTGGTCTGAACTTCTCCCAGCTTTGATAGTCACCAATGGATACGAATATTGCAACGTTGCTAAAATAAACATTGGCTATCCCAGTATGAACAAGATTTTTAAAAAACACACAGAACTGGCTTGCTAGACTCTTCTATCTGCCTTGGTTTTTTTTTCTTTTTCTTTGGAAGACTTAGAGCTTAGAATAACCGCACTGTCACTTTGAATGTAATCGGCATACATTAAAATGATATTTCTTTGCCTACTGCTCTCAAAGGGTCTCCAATATGCACTACATAAACATGACAATAAATACCTAAATAAATAAATAAAGGATTAAATAAAAGAATAAATAAAATGTAGGAAGATAAGTATTTGTGGATGGCATGTAGGTCGATATGTGCATGATTAATTTTCTCTCTGATGAACTAAGTCTATGTCTGTAGTTATATTTTTTCTGAATTGACCAAGATTATTACTTAATTATGAGAGTCAGTTTGGTAGACTGTTTAAGGCACCAATCTGGAAACCAGGAGGCCGGGAGTTCTAGTCCTGCCTTAGCCGCAAAGCCAGCTGGGTGCCCTTGAGCCAGTCATTCTCTTTCAGCTGAAGGAAGGAGGCAAGGGCAAACCATTTCCAAAAGGTTTCTTTTGTCCAGAAAGCTGCAGGCTTATGTACAAGCAGTCTACAAGAGTCAGACATGATTGGACAGAAGGGGAAAACATCTTTAATTATTTGTTGCCTTCCAAGTGGTATCTATACATTAGAAATTTAAAAATTGTCAAGCACATTGCAAGAGTTGCATATCTGAATTCATAAAGGGAGCAAGCGTTGTAATTTATTTTGAAACTGATTCAATCAAAATTCCAAATTGGATTAAATTCCCTAACATGAGTCGTATCACTAAATCAAATTGGTTTGCCTCTGCAGTGATTCAGCTCCTTAGAATGGCCTTTGCAATAGCTCATGTGCTTCCGGAGCATTTGAGGTGCCGCCGGAGTGCTGCACCAGGCGGGCCTTTCCCAGCAGGGCCTGACCGTGAGAAGCAGAGTAAAATGGGGCATTTTACATCACACACACACACACACACACACACACACACACACACACACACACAGCCTGGGCGCTGCGTTCCTGCTGACGGTCTCGTTTCGTTCCCACCAGTGTCCAAGTAAGACTTTTGGAGGCTTTGACTCAACCAAGGACCTGCCTGATGAAGTCATCACATTTGCAAGAAGCCACCCGGCCATGTACAACCCTGTGTTTCCTATTAATAATCGGCCCATCATGATCAAGACAGACTTGGACTATCAGTTCACACAAATCGTGGTGGATCGGGTGGACGCAGAAGACGGCCAGTACGATGTCATGTTCATTGGAACAGGTGAGGCTTCTTTATTCACCTGTTTCGTTTGGCAAACCTGCTGGGAAGTGAAATGCAAAACTACCAAATTCCACACACCCAGTGAGAACCAGGCCGGGTTTTTTGATTGACAGAGGAGCAGAGAGTGAAGCAAATCCTATTTGTTGCCTTCTAGAATGGGCTGGGGTGCCTACATTAAAACTGAACTGAATGCTGTGTATACCATTTTTTTTCCCTAATCCTTAAAGAAAGCTAAAACATAAATCCAACAAAGAAATAAATAAGGAACAGGGCCAGTTTTCATTTGGCAGCCACATTAGATAAATTGTTAAGAGAATTTTTAGGACCTTTGTTCAATTGCTCATTCAATCTTCTCCTACCAATGAGAGAAGCAATGCAAACGTGAATAATTTTATCACTTCTCCTAAGCAACATCCTTCCTGGCTTCTTTCTCTTCCAATAATATATTGAAAACATTGGACAATGTTGCAGTATATGTTTCTAAGTTATAAATTATAAGCTATGGTTTAAAACTTTGCTTGGCAGGAGGAAACCTGGTAAATGCCCCATAAAGTTTGAATGTCCGTGTTGTTGTTGTTTAAGAATTTAATCAAACATGGTTTTTTTCCCCCCATAACAGAATAAACAACATTGAAAGTGTCTGAGATGCTCTGATCACGTTTTTTTCTGGGAGGAGGGGGTGTCTTTGAGTGATGAATTAATTAAAATAGAAGGGTGGCAAAGCATAAGAACTAAGCCAACATTTCAACAAACAAAGTGGGGTTTTTTCCGCCTGAGAAAACACACGTAATCAATGTATAAATATCAAATGTCTATTAGGGTCATGTCATTTGAATGGCGATGTGACTCAGAAAACGGGTACAAATCATTTGGATTGTTTTAACTGATTTCATTTCACGCTCCAGTTCCGTTCAAAGAATTGAATAGAATCAGGTCAATTGGATTTTGCTCTCCAGATCAATTGGTTGGCTGTCCTGGGAGGCCTCCAAGCTCCCTTCCGGCCCTGTGGTTCCATGAGGGCCTTTTGAGACCGGAAAACCGGTGGCCCTTTCTCTCTTTTGGTGACGGTGAAACGCCACAGCATGGTTAGGATCTGCATGGAGACTGATCTCATTTGATCCGAGGGCTGACCGAAAGTGTTGCTCTCCAGGGCTGCTTTGGAGGAAATTGATTCCCAGTGGTCAACTACATAACACAATCAGGATTTTATAATAAATGCTGATCACATAGGCCTACTATTTTAACTATGATTTATGATAAACGACCTATCACTTTGTTGTTTGTATGTACACTGAGAGCTTCTGCACCGGAGACAAATTCCTTGTGTGTCCAGTCACACTTGGCCAATAAATAGAATATTCTGTTCTGTTCCATTCTGTTATTTTCTTATACCGAAGTAGGTGCCCTTGTGCTCTTAGGTATCTAGGTTTAGAATTGTGGGCTAAATTAATAGGCTAAGATGAACTCTTCCATGAACAAAGGTTCCTTTCATCTTCTCCAGCAAATGCATCTTTTAGTACCTTCACCTCCACTTGTAACCTAATGCAGAAGTAAAGAAAGATCATTTAGCTCGGTCTGAGTCCATCTGTCAGTACACAGACATTCATAACACTACACCTATCTTGTAAATTAAGTTATGCACCAAAAGTTTTGCACCAAATCAGAACAGAAAGGACCTATTCAATGGTGTGAAACTGCTGGAAAAATTACTCAGCTGAAGAAGCTGATCCTGAAGGCAGATAAAGCTTCATTTCAGATGCTTGGGGCTCTAATATGTAACGTGTTGTAATTTGGACCTCGACGACGTTATAAAACACTCATCACGGAATTTCCTTAGAATATGCATGAACACATTCCAACTTTATCCTCTTCTGCCATCGGAAAATGTTTTATAAGTATAAGACTGACGTTCTCCAGTGGTGGGATTCAAGTCATGTAATAACCGGCTCCTCCTAGTGACCGGTTGGGTGGGTGTGGCTGGGGGCGGTCATGTGACTGATTGGGCGTGGCCAACTTGACATCACTCTCGTCAAGGTGGGGTGGCAGAGGCGGGCTGATGCTGCAGAGACAGGCCGATTTCCTACATACCATTCCGAGCCCCTCCCCCACCCCCAGGCTGACAAAATAAAAGCCCATCTAAAGATCGCGACTGCCTGCCAAATGCATACTGAACAAAAGAAGGCCGGGGGGGGGGAAGAGAAGGGCTGATGGAAACGCCCCATTTTCTGCCTCCGTTGGGGTGTCTGCGCTGTGCTCGATCAGGATGGGGAGGTGGGGAGGAAGCAAAAAGCCCACTCAGTCAGTACACACCAGCACGATGGCAAATCTCTCTTCCAGCTCATCAGTTTGGGCATTGGGAGCTTGAGGGGTGGATTGTGTGGCCTGAAGTCCGTCTGCTGCTCCTGCAAGTCCGGCTCTGGCTGCAGCCGACCATCGGCCAGTTTTCTTCCAGCACTCGTGTGGGGAACTTGGCACATATTGATTGCTTTTCATTCCAAGCAGCCGGGCTGGGAAATACATGGCTGGAGCGGAGCAGGGCCACTGGGAAGGCAAGGGGGGAGGCAGCGGGGAAGGCAGGCAAGCGGCCTGGGCCCTGTGTGGGAGGTAGCTGGGCAAGACGTGAAGGAAGACTTACCAGGCAGAGATCCTCTGGGCCACGTGGCGAGGCAAGCGAGGGAACAGGAGAAGACCAGCACCTTCGGGGATTATACGATGCCTGGGATCCTTGTTTCCGGTGGTCCCTAAAATCCACCCATCAGGACCAAAAATCCTTGCAGGATTACTGTTGCCCTCGCAAAGACCAGAACCTTCGGAACAAAGGTACTTTGGGCTGGGCTTGGAAAGAGGTGCTGGGTCAATGAACCAGTGGAACTGCTTGCCACTAGAAATTGTGGGTGCTCCATCACTGGAGGTCTTTAAGAAGAGACTGGACATCCATTTGTTTGAAATGTTATAGGGTCCCCTGCTTGAGAAGGGGGAGAGGGTTGGACTAGAAGACCTCTAAGGTCCCTTCCAACTCTATGAAAGCTGCTTACAAGAAGATATAACGCGGGTGGGTGATGCCCTTACAGCTCCTCTGGCTTTCCATGGCTGTTGTTGTTGTTATTATTGCTGGTATTTTAATAATAATAATAATAATAATAATAATAATAATAATAATAATAGAACCCACTGGCAAATCCAGAAAGGCTATGAATTGATAGTGAGAACTTTGAGAGCTTGTAAAAATCGCTCTTTGTCATTGCACAGTGAAAACGTAGTTTGGAGACAGAATAACAGAGTTGGAAGGGACCTTGGAGGTCTTCCAGCCCAACCCCCTGTTCAAGCAGGCGGCCCTGTACATTTTCTTTCATTTCTTTTAAGCCAGCTCTTTCTTGCTCCGATATGAACACACTGGAGACTGATCTCAACCTATCTTAGATGCCTCCTGATCAGGGTCGTGTGTGGGAGGAACTCAAACCACTGGCAGGATAAGTTTATAACGGGCTATTAGTCACCCCAAACGGAAGCAGCATTCATAGGCAGTTGGCCAAAAAAACCAACACAATATATTAATTGGATATAATTCAGAGGCTGCCTGACTGCAGGAGACATGGAGTAGGTCACCTTAAAGAAAAGTAAGAGCAATTTGGAAAAAAGAAAGAGTTCCTAAGCATCCGGAAAGAAAATCCAGAATTCTAGAAGCCAAATTCTAAATGCTATTCTTGTAAACATACGTGTGTATACCTGTAAGGAGAAATTTCCTGACAATGAGAACAAACAGTTCTCAGCTGATTGTTCTCAATCAGGAACAGCTTCCTCTCCAGAAATTATGGGTGCTCCAATAATGAAGGTTTTCAAGAAGAGATTGGACAGCCATTTGTCTGAAATTTCCTGCTTGAGCAGGGGGTTGGACTAGAAGACCTCCGAGATCCCTTCCAACTCTGTTATTCTTCCAGCCAGCAGAAGGAGGCCAGAGGGAGAATAACAGAGTTGGAAGGGATCTTGAAGGTCTTCTAGTCCAACCCCCTGCTCAAGCAGGAGCCCCTATACCAGGGTGTCCAATCATGGAACCTTAAGACTTGTGGACTTCAAGTCTCTGAGGTCCTCAGCCAACCTTGTGCTTCTAATATTTGAGGGGCTGCCACAGAGAAGAAGAGGTGCTTCTCCAAAGCACCAGAGGGTAGGACAAGAAGCAGCGGACGGAAACTAATCCAGGAGAGAAGCAACCTAGAACTAAGGAGGAATTTCCTGACAGGGAAAACAATTAAGCAGTGGAACAGCTTGACACCAGGAGTTGTGGATGCTCCAACACTGGAAGTTTTTAAGAAGAGACTGGACAGCCACCTGTCTGGAATTGTGTAGGGTTTCCTGCTTGAGCAGGGGCTTGGAGTAGAAGACCTCCAAGGTCCCGTCCAACTCCATTATTCTATTCTGTAATTTTGTATCACACTTTTTAAATTTCCTTCCTTCTCTTACAGCTCAAGGGTGATGGGCTTAGAATAAATCACAAGGACTAGCTGTATGTTCTTGCACTGATGGCTGCTTGATCCCCTAAGCTAAAAGTCTCCAGTCTTGGCAGCTTTAAGACTTGTGGACTTCATCTCCCAGAATTCCTATCTCAAGGGTCACCAGATCAAACCACATTATAAAGTGGG
>JANHGD010002370.1:160625-170730 GCA_027560375.1 Imantodes cenchoa
TAAGCGGTTTACAGAATCAGCATATTGCCCCCAACAATCTGGGCCCTCATTTTACCCACCTCGGAAGGATGGAAGGCCGAGTTAACCTTAAGCCAGTGAGATCTGAACTGCTGAACTAGCAGTCAGTTGAAGTAGCCTGCAGTACTGCACTCTAACCACTGCACCACCTCAGCTCTGATGCGGCCCTCAATGAAATTGAGTTTGACACCCCTGCCCTACACAATGGAATTAAGGTCTAACACATTTCTAAAACTTCATCAAAAATGTTCTTGGTTATGTAGAGTCTCGATGTATTAGAATTTTTAAAATTCTATGGCAACTAACTCAGAAGAAAAATTAAGAGAAATCCACTCCCTAATTATGAGTAAACTACTCTAAGACCTTTGTAGGATGAAGGGTGGACTTTTAATATTTAATATTAAGAACAAGTTATCTTCCGCACTTTACTGAACTGAAAATCTTATGATCTCCTGGATCTCTTAAAAGAATGCAAATACGATACTAACATTCTTTCAGAAAGATTTCAGAAAGGTCCGCAAATACAGCTACTATTTTTTCTATGATACAATTTCTAACATGTCATAAGTTGTTGGGTTTGAATCCAGTCCAACTTGTACTTTATTGAAAAACCATTTCTGAAACAGAAGGAATAGGCTCAGGTTTCTGGCCAAATTTTCATCTTAAATCAAACATCTGTTCCAGACAAAGATCATCTGCATATCTTCTCAAGATGAAATATTGTTAACTCTTCATTCCACATATATCCAACAGACTGATTTTTCATTGAACAAAATTCTCCTTTATGCCAATCCATCTGGATTTAGTTTCCACATGTCTTGCTGTTTTAATTTTAAAATAACTATAGTGTTAAAAGTTCTAGTAAAGAAATAGTCCTCTTTGTCCATATAATTTGTGGTGTTTTGTTCAAATGAAAGTTGTTTTAATTAGTGGGTCCACAAACAAAGGCAAAACAATCTTCTACCTTTGGTAGAGAGACTTCAGCATCCTTTGTGAGATAATAATCACCTTTAAGCTTTGGTATTTTTATTAGCTTTCACTTAGCTGGATACACTTTAGGGGAAAAGGGAAATAATTTCAATTAGTCCTTGCATCCAGGGAAGCAATAAATCTCTCCTAAATACTGTCAAAGTTTTTACAAGGATGAAAGAAAAAAAATGAACAGCTATAATTTCCTAAAAGAGAGCTAACTTTCTCGTCTCCTGCTGTCCTATTAAAAAATACAAATTAAAGGCCTTTTCAAGCAGAGAGGCCATTAATAAAGCTATTAAAAGTAATGCCAAAGTATAATTAATGATCATAAGATCCTGGTTTTCACAGGATCTCAAACAGAAATAGGAGTAATAATTGTTATGGTTAAACCAAAGGGTACTAATTTTTTGCTGCACAAATTTTAAATAAAAATATGTTTCTCCATTATTATTTTTATTTAAAAATGTGGCATAAATGTTACAAAATTCCAGAGCTGTATATAGCTATTCTGATTATATAGGGTAGTGCATTTTAGTTCCCCAGATCTGTACTTCATTATTGCAGACTGTTTGGGACAGATTTCAGAATTACAAGTAATAAAGAAAAAAAATACAGCTGGTACTTGAGTTACATCATTTGGAACCAGAATTTCTATTGCTAAGAAAGATATTTAAATGAATTGCACCTGATTTTATCACCTTTTTGCCACAGCTGTTAAGTGACTCACCCAGTTGTTAAGCAAATCCAGCTGCCCCCTTCGACTTTGCTTATCAAAACCCAGATTGAAAGGTTGCAAGTACAATCACGTGACCTTGGAATGCTGCAACCATAATACATATATACTGGTTGCCATGCACCCCAATTTTGATCATGTAATCATGGGGATGTTGTAATGGTTGTAAGTTTGAGAACCAATAAGTCACTTTTTTCAGTGCCACTGTAACTTTGAACGATTGTTGAACGAATAGTTGTAAGATGAAGACGACCTATAGTTACCTGCATTATGTAGGATGAAACTCTAAGGGTTTAAAAGGTAAAGCCCAACTACATAGAAAACAAGTATTAAAACACTGTAAACTTCTTTTGCCTGGCAATCATCTGGTCCTTTAAATCATGTTTAATCCAACCTTTAGCTCAAAACCCTCCCAAAACGTCTACCTACAATCAAGATATAGCATGCATATAGAGGAGAGAGCAGGAAAATGTACTTTCAGGAACAAACAACAAATTAGTAAATGTAAATATTAGTTCTTAAGAAATGATAAACTAAATATGTTCAGAAGAGAAGGATTGCAATGATCTCTCAAAGAAATTAAAGTTCCAACTCATTCATCTCTTTTGTCTTTTGACGTCCTACTTTTCCATCTATCCAGAACTCATCTACAGAACTTTTGTCTTTCCTATGTCTCCATCTATCTGAGTCTATTTCACACTATACTTCCCAATTTATTAATATTTATTTATTTCCTAGATTTATTATTTGTACAAATAACTCAAAGCGACAAAAATATTCAGCACATCTTCCTCCTCCTGTTTTTCCAAAAACTACCAAAACTACCAGAGAGTGACTGTCCCAAGATCACCGCTGGCTTTCATGGCTAAGGCAGGACTTCGTGGTCTTTCTAGCCTGGTGCATTAACCACTAAACCAAATTGGCTGTCTAATATCATCCTCCATTACATCATATCCCATTCTTTCAGCAAGTATGTGGAAGGAAAAGTTATATTGGCTCAGTTCACATATTAATCTAGTCTATTATTTCTTTTACATAATTTACTGAATAAGGCATAACCCCTAGATCCTATATACTTACAATAGCTTATAAACCATAATGTCTGAATTCACATATTGTCCAAAGCCAAAATCAACCTGTGGCTTTTCACCAGTTATGAATCCATCAAGATGAACATTTTATCATTCAAAAATATCCAAATGATATATGGGAGAGTGATGCCA
This sequence comes from Imantodes cenchoa, assembly GCA_027560375.1. Classification (NCBI taxonomy): domain Eukaryota; kingdom Metazoa; phylum Chordata; class Lepidosauria; order Squamata; family Dipsadidae; genus Imantodes; species Imantodes cenchoa. The sequence continues at coordinate 163,572 of JANHGD010002370.1, forward strand.
ATGGACAGAGTACTGGGCTGGTGGTAATTTTCCCATATATAGAAGACTTAAGCTATGGAGTGATCTTTCTGCCCCAAAGTTTTGTACAGGAACAGAATGATATCCATTCTTTACGAAATAAGCAGCACAATTTCTTGAAGCTTGAGCCTGCTAATTATAGACATACAATGTATTTCACATAAATATAATTACTGCTCCATCTATTATGTCAGAGTACAATTAATCAATCAATCAACCAACAAACTGTTTATCACACATAATATTCACTGCGTTTAATTCTAAGTTATATATATCTAGTTGCTTGCTCTCTGGATTTTTGTTGCTTAATTTCAGCAATAAGTGTCCCTAAAACAAACTCAGAATTTCTTTATAAATTAAACATTAGGTCTGTCAATGCTTTCACTATGGTTAGGCATTATCCATTGGGGTACCTATTTACAATTACAAAGCCATATTATTTGGTATTAATCTCTGTTTTAAGAGTATTTCAAATGCATAACATATTTTTATAAACCCCAAAGCTTTGAAATAGTAGTTTGAAAAGAAAAATAGAACAATAGATGTTTAGCTTTACCAAGTTATTAAGTGCCTATTCACCACATGTAAAGTGTGCTTTGATTTAATGCATATAATTTTTTTACGGAAAATTACCCACAGCAAATAAATCGGCACACTTTATATCAGAGAAGTTCCTGTGCTAATCCTTGGAATTCATAATCTACAGCTTTTATTGTTATTTCTTTAGCTATTGCCATAAGTAGTAAAACATTTGTACAAAAATTAAAGGTTACTAAGTTGTCTACTAAAATTTTCCCACTGTCACAGTTTCTCCAATTAACTATACTTTCTTTTAGCTTCCATCTATTTGGAATGCTATTTCCATTGCTCTTTAAGAAGGATTTGGACAAACTATAGTAGGTTTTAATATTGGCTGCAAGAAATACTATAAATTGCAAAACTCTACTGAAGAAGTGGCATTTTTATTACTAGGAACCTGAACTAATACTCAGGGGGAATAAAGCAGCAAGATAATTTTACCTCAGAATCCACATTTTAGAATGAAAAAAAAAAGGATTTCTTTATATTAAATTTTAGTTCCATTTTTTTCACTGTACTCTTTGAGTTTTAGTACTATGGCTTGCAGATCCTCTGCATTTTCAGCTATCAAGTAGTGTTATCAGTATAGTGCAGATTATTGAAGCTTCTTCCCCCAATTTCAAAACCATACTTATCTTTTTTCAAATCTAACTTCCCTTAATATATATTCTGCATGTAAATTTGAATAAATAAAGGGAGAGTATGTAGCCTTTTCACACTTTTCTGCCAATGTAGAGCCAGTCTGCGCAAGGATATTCCATGTTAGTTTGCACATTCTGTAAGACCCTTTTTCTGATATTGGAATGTAGACTTCCAATCGGTTGGCTACTATGTCATTGTCCAAAATTGCTGGTATAAGTTGATTGGAATCTTGACTGATTTTTCTTCTGTTTCTTGCCATACATAAGTAGGCATTCCATCAGTTCCTATAGTTTTCTGAGTTGGCAATAGAGTGGTTATGTAACTTCATTTCCTAGTACTAGAGATTCTTATAAGGCAGTGATGGCGAACCTATGGCACGGGTGCCACAGGTGGCACGCGGAGCCATATCTGCTGGCACGCGAGCTGTTGCCCTAGCTCAGCTCCGATGTGCATGTATGCACCAGCCAGTTGATTTTCGGCTCACACAGAGGCTGTGAGGGGGTGTTTTTGGCTTCCAGAGGGCATCTGTGGGGACATGGAGGGCATTTCTGCCCTCCCCAGGGTAGCCTCTGGAGCCTGGGGAGGGCAAAAAACGGGCCTACCGGGCCCACTAAAAGATGGGAAACGGGCTGTTTCCGGCCTCCACAGGGCCTCCAGGGAGGGCGGGGAGGCTGTTTTCGCCCTCCCCAGGCATTGAATTATTGGTGTGGGCACTCGTGCATGTGCAATAGCTTGCGTGCATGTGCTTTCGGCACCCGAGGAAAAAAAGATTTGCCATCACTGTTCTAAGTTTATTAAAGTACAGATCATCTTTACTCAACCAGTCTCATATCTATTGGTACTTCACTAGAAATCAGGGAGCTTTAGATATGGGAAAATTGATAAAGATTTCAGCTTCCCTTCAGAATGAGTTGATTTACAGAAAATGAAATTATCAGACCTTTTGTTATTTTTTTCTGTTTTTTTATGACAGGATTTTGTTAGTATATGTGTGGTCTGATATCCCTGCAATCTAAAGAATGATAGTGCCCCCAAAAAACACAATCCAGGAAGAATAGCCTCTGATAGCTAAATGTTACTTATATTGTGACTTAGTATGGAAAATTCCATGTCTTCAGAGGGATTCTGTGTTTGGTTATTGTTCTCCCTGACATTGTGCTGGTCTCTAAAAAGAGGGTTTGTGGCTAAATTCTCCTGCTTCTCAGATGCAAATAAAATCTTCTAAAAATGGTCAGTAGTATTAGAGCAGGATAGTAATTTTCATGCATTCTTTTTTGCATTCTTAGAACTGTCATACTTATGTAAAATGTAAGTTTCATTATCATCAAACATGTGTGCATCCTAGCTTCCCAAACACCTGCATGTTAGCTACACCATCACTATTTAAGATTTCCAACTATTCCGAGCAATTTCTGTACTTTTCAAAAGTGGATCCGGAACTGTCTTTTCTCTGCAGCCTTATACAATTGTTTGAGCTGAAATATTGCATATTCGTATGTGATTCATTAAAATAAGCTTAAAGCTGGATTTAGCCATGATGAGGCCCTCATGCATGGGAAAGTTGTAGGGGCTGTTTGTCGAGTGCTAACAAAAAGGCTATTCTTATTGCGAGATGTATCATGTAAACCAAGCCATAAAATATTTTTTGAGATTTGCAGTGCATCTAACAGTCTAATTATTGGTGCATATGTTAATATGCATATTTACAGTAGACTGGAACTTGTCAGTTATGTTCTATGGGTTTAATGGGTCTCATTCAGTATGGTTGTATGGTTGTCTCTGTATTTGGTTCAGGATTACATGCTGAGGAAAATAATGTGACTGTGTGAAGTACTTTTCTAGGCTTGTATTTTTTGGCATGGAGGAATATATGATCCATGAAAAGAATTTTCCACCCAAAATTGATAATTGCAATGCAGTTTCAGGCAAATCACCGCAAAGTGCAGGTGAGCCTTTTTTAAACGATCCCTTGATAGCTGCCCCAGAACACATAAATGATGTCACTCTACATCTGTTCAACTTATACCATTGAAATTCAACAAACTCTTCAAGATTTCAGGCAATAAACGATCTGCTTTCAAAACAAATGCTTTGTGCGATGAAGAAGATGTAGAGGCTATTTGCAAGAGCAAAGATTCGAGGCATGAGATACAAACATCAGCAATCATTCTGCACTAATGACCTGCCTAATAAAGCAAACCAATGGTTTGAGACTCTTTCCAGAAATGAGACACACATCCTTTTGCTATTCTTTAGAAGATTGGTGAAGACATGGTTATTTAAGCAGGCACTGAGGGACTGATATGGAGAATATACTTACACAAAAGCAATCAATACCTGAAACAACTGTGAGACTTGTTCAAACAGTTAGTTTGTTATAAAGCTTTACACTTATTTGGGCTGAGAGAGAGAGTGACTGGAACAGAAGCTACTCTGCTGGCTTCTGTAGCTAAGGAAAGACTAGATCCTGGGTCTGCCCACTGCTATTTTAGTGCAATAACCACTATGCTATGCTGGCTCTCAATTGCATAGGTAATCCTCATTTAGCAGGTGCCTTGTTCAGTGACTATTTGCAAGTCTGGGGGAAAGCAATGATTAATTAAATAACTGAAACATCTCACAGGGGTCTATTATTCATTCTAATTCATTGATAGAACTTGCTTAAACAAAGAGGTCCAAATGAATCTTGGGCAAAATGGTGCTATGAAGGGCAGATGCTATGGCAGAGGTCTACTTCTGAATCCCACCAGATGACATTGCTTACATCCACTTGATCAATGGGAGCCAGAGCACACCATCTGGGTCAGATCATAGGAGATGGACACAAAACACACGAGATAGGCAATACCCCAAATATCCTATGCCATAAAGTAATGCAGATCAGGACCATAGATTGCACCTGGAAGCCTATAGCAACTAGGACCATATGTGGAATTTTGAATTCCTGCCCATTTCACATAGCCACAGATGAACATCTTTATGCAAAATATATCTTGGTCCAAGAAGAGGCAGTTTTTGATGTTTCCTTATCTAAGGCATTGAGGCTTTCTTGGTTAAAGAACCAAGAAACCACCAGAACATTGGATTGGCCTTGAAAAAATTGGTAGTAGCTTCATAACCAATCAGGTGCATTTAATATGTGCTATATGTGTTAGCAAGAATGATAACTTCCATTTCATATGTATGAATTAAAATGTGCACTCTCTTGAGTATTTAGAAGTCAGAAAGTATGTTTATATATATGTTTGCAACATACTAAGCAGTATACAGTATGTAGTTGAACCTGGCTGGTTCAAAAGAGTTAACTAAGTTGTTATTTGTTTTGGAAATCATCAGGTAATCTCAGATTTATTGGCTAGATTGGGAAATAGGAAAAAAATACAGAAGCAGGCAGAGATAACCAATTCCATGTCAAAAATATTTAATGGATGTGCCCATATTAGTGACAATGTCATTACAGAATTTCCCGTTGGAAATATGAAATACTAGTTCAGTTCATCCTGTCTTCTATTAAGGACATCAGAACAAAAGTAAGTTGCATCCTACTCTCTAAGCAACACTTCAATAATTATGAATTGGATTAGCAGACTCATCGTCATCATTGTCATCGTTGTCATAATTCTCGTTACCATCATTCTCATCATTGAATTCAGCAGCAAAACTACTTGATTTGGCTGTGATCCAGTAGTTGAATTTGAAATGTTTTTCCACTTGGCAGCAATTACCCAGTTTAGGAATGTAATATCTAGTACACACCCTTTCCTCTCTCCTGTTTCACAGGAAGTGCCTCTGTGCTTTCCACTCATAGCACAGGAAGAGATAGGCGATGTTTTCCATAACACACATGGCTGCTCTTTCATTATGACACCCTTTTCAGTGATTGCAAAGTAGATTTGCTGCTCACATAAAAATAGAAGAATTATTTTCCTGCTTCTATGTTGCTACCATATAAAAAGAGAACAGCAGAACAGGGAAGCAACTAGACATAGGTAGTGGGATGTGAAGTCTTGTTATTTTTCATTATTTATTTATTTATTTGTCAAGCATGTATAAGATAACAGATATAGGTATAACCATGATTATGAATACAGGAAATGGATACGAATAAATGGGGACAGTGGGACAGGCGCGTTGGTGCTCTTATGCACGCCCCTTTCAGACGTCTTAGGAATGGGGTGAGGTCAACAGTAGATAATCTAAGGTTAACGTTATGAGGGTTTGGGGATGAAACCACAGTCAGGCAGTGCATTCCAGGCATTGACCACTCTGTTGCTGAACACTCTGTTGTTACCCTGCATTTTCTAAATCGTACTTTACAAAGACTCTTATTGCAATGTTTTTTCACATGCACACAGAGGTGGGCTCCGGTTTGGACCAGTTCACCCAAACTGGTAGCAAACCCGCTGGTGACGTCACGGTGCCGGTTCGGTCGGTGCCGGTCCGTGGATGCCACCATCATTTTTTGAAATTTTTTTTTTTGGGAGGGGGGGATTTTTTCTGATTTTTTTTCTTCTGCGCATGCGCAGAAGCCAAGTTTCCGGCACTGCGCATACGTGGCCATCTTATTTTTGGTTCTTTAAAAAAAAAAAAATTGGTAATTTTTAGCACTGTGCATGCACGTGTGCAAAGCGTGTGCGCCCACAAGGTGCAGCCACAAGGTGCGGGAGGAAGCGAACCAATGGCAAGGTAAGTTAGAAGCCACCCCTGGATAGGATTGGCAACAGCCAAGAATAATTATTCTTGGCTATTGCCAATCCTATCCAGTGTTGCTGACACTAACATTAAATATATCCCTTTTGGCCTAGTTTTCTCAACTGATTAGAATATTGATGGCTTTCAACCAAATGACTGAGAATGGTCTGTTTGGAAGGCTTTAGAGATGTGGGTATGAATTTCAATTTGAGAGCCTACACAGTGATTTAAGTTGATGAGATGAGCTTCTGGTGAATGTTCCCTAGTTTTGAAAGTCTTGCATCATTTTGTATGCTATAGCTTTGAGGGATGTTACTCTGCATATCTTTAGCTTACTGTTTTTAGATAACTTAACGTTTCTTGAATGAACAGCAAGCATATATATCTGCCACTGAAGCTGTGTTGTGATTTTCAGTTTCTTCCAGTAGAAATAGGTGCAACTGATGCTGACACTTAATGGAATATTTTTAGAACATAAAAACATTCTTCCCTTTCCAGTATGTGTGCATGTGTACACACACATACACTCACACACTCATGATGCTTAGTTCAAATGATTCTGTTTGGTTTAGCTGTTCTATTGTAAGAGTTTTTTCCTTTGTTTATGTTGAGGCTACAAATTTGTTTCTCTGCAGATTTGTATTTGTCAGAATTTTTTTTTTAAATAATGTGACAATTTATTGTGCTGGCTTTTTGTGTGTTATACAATTTTTGAAGCTCCTTAGCTTAAATATTTATATAAAATAGTTAAATATTATAAGCTGCCAATCTAGTCTGAGCATTAGAGGATGCAATATAAATAAGAACTTGCTCTGCAGCCTTACCTGGGTGTTATATTGGTTATCTAGCTTTAGCTTGATAGTTACTAAATCAGCAACTCTCTATATTGGCAAGAACAGAATGAAACACTCCGTGACTCCAGTGCCTTTGATTTCCACCCTACGTCAGCCCATAAAGCTTTCCTTTCCATTGATAAAACCACAATATAACCAAATGTTATTGCAAATTAATATACTTCTTTAAGAGCAGACAGATAAGGGCATCAATCCAACCTGAAAGACAGATGTGTTCTAAAATTGTCATATGATTACTACAGAACATGGTGCTTCTAGAAAAATAGCAATAGCAATAGCACTTAGACTTATATACCGCTTTACAGTGCTTTAAGCCCTCTCTAAGCGGTTTACAGAATCAGCATATTGCCCCCAACAATATGGGTCCTCATTTT
>JANHGD010002370.1:276907-288019 GCA_027560375.1 Imantodes cenchoa
CTCTGAAAACTCTGTTGTAGCCCCACCCAGCCTCTCAGAGGTTTCAGAGGCTGAAAAAAAAAGCCTCTGAAACGGAGGTTTCACAGGCTGTTTTCAGCCTCTGAAACCTCCGCTTGAGAGGCTGGGGGGGAAGGGGGGGGCTACATTTGGTATATAAGACGCAGCCAACTTTTCAGTCTCTTTTAGGGGGAAAAAGGTGCATCTTATATTTCGAAAAATACGATAATTGCCAAGCCTCATGCCTGTATTGAGGCTGTAACTCCCAGTATTTCCAGCATAAACATTTTGGACAGAAATTATAGAACATTACAGTATCGGTACATTGGAGGGTGCCAAGCTGGGTAACATTGGTGTATGTTTGTGTGTGTGTAGTACCAATCTTCTCATACTTAATTTGTTAGGATGGGATATGCATAGAGATGTTTTATATTATATTGGGAAAAATTATAGAGATTATTTTATTTTTATATCATGTTCAAAAATGTATCATCTGCTGGGACATTCCAGACCATAGACCCTTTCTTCTGCATCAGTCCTTTTTTCTCCCATCCATCCCCTACATAATTAACCTACTTAATGTTGAACTTTCCTTTTCAATGTCAGATGAAAGAACAGTTGTTCTTAATTTTATTTTTTAAGAAAGAAAGCAGCAGTGTGGCTTTTCATCTAACTGTTAGGCTATTTATTGTAGAAATTTTATCTACTGACTGGGAGCTGTAATTTTGTCTGTAAAAATCTATTCCTAATCTGCAGTTTGTACAGATTTAACATGTACAAAATATTGATTTACTGAAAATTTGTCAGTGTTTTAAAATGGCTATTGCTGTTATATAGTCATTGTTCAAAATGGAATAATCAGCATTTCTTACAGTTCTAGTTTTGTTTAAATTGTTTTGTGAGGTTTTAAAGCAGTCCTTCAAACAGACCACAGCTGTTATATTCTCAATATTACCTAGTTGTTTATGAGATAGGGACTAATTTTTACCCTGGTCCTTTCAGGTGATAGTGGCTACTAACATTGCAGAAACCTCTATCACAATCAATGGCATTTCATTTGTCGTTGATTGTGGCTTTGTGAAGCTTCGTGCATATAATCCCAAAACAGCCATTGAATGTCTTGTGGTTGTTCCAATCTCGAAGGCCTCGGCTAATCAGAGAGCTGGTCGTGCTGGACGGAATCGCTCGGGGAAATGTTACAGACTTTACACAGGTAGAGAGTGCTTATTAGTGGAGTTTTAATTTATTGCCAATAGTTTCATAATTGAGCTGTGTAACTTAGAATTCCAATAATAGATTCAACTTCATTGTCTATATTTTGCTTTTAAAAAAACTCTTAATAAACATTGTTGAGATGTTGAGACTCTAGAAAGACTGCAGAGAAGAGCAACAAAGATGATTAGGGGACTGGAGACTAAAATATAAAGAATGGTTGCTGGAATTGGGTATGTCTAGTTTGATGAAAAGAAGGACCAGGGGAGACATGATAGCAGTGTTCCAATATCTCAGGGGTTGCCACAAAGAAGAGGGAGTCAAGCTATTCTCCAAAGCTCATGAAGGCAGGACAAGAAGCAATGGCTGGAAACTAATAAAGGAGAGAAGCAACCTAGAACTAAGGAGAAATTTCTTGACACTTAGAACAATTAATCAGTGGAACAGAAGTTGTAAATGTTCCAACACTGCCTAAGCAGGGGGTTGGACTAGAAAACCTCCAAGGTCCCTTCCAACTCTGTTATTCTATTCTGTTCTAAACTGTTCTTTATGCAGATAGTTAAAAAAAATATTTGGCAATATTGTACGAAAATACATAAAGGTAATTTTGTTGATAATCCACCTTCCCACCCCAAAATAGGATTTCATGGTTCATTTTTAATCTCTCTTCCCTATTATATTCCTCAGTATTGTTATGGAAGCAGATTCTCCTGTAATTTCCTTTTTTTAAAGTCCTTCATATCTTCATAATGCTGCACAAGAGTTTGTATTACAGAATGCTTCAGGGAAACATTTCTTTATAGCCAGATAACTCTTCCTTGAGAGCCAGTTTGGTGTAGTAGTTAAGGGATCAGGCAAGAAACTGGGAGAATCCGAGTTCCAGTTCTGTCTTAGGCACAAAGACAGTTGTGTGACCTTGGACCGGTCACACACTCTCTCAGCCCTAAGACAGAGGCAAACAAACCACTAATTGCCAAGAAAACTGCAGGGACTTCTCCAGACAGACACCAGGAATTAACATTGACTTGAAGACCAATGCCTCTCTCCACCCCACAAAAGTTCCTTACAATATTCTTCCAGCTCTGTAAAATTATATTGCAGATGAAGATTTTGCCTCAGTTCAGTATGTGGAGATAGCAGTGCACAGGCAGGGAAAAATATGTAACTGCTTTAATGATTAAAAAAGAGCTGTTTTGTATGTGTTTCTGTACATTCTAAAGCATCACTTTTAAAAGATTTGCACAGTCTTGTTTTCAGTTGGAACACTTGAATTTAATATGCATTATTAATTGAGTTGTGGAATCTTATAATGGGGGAAGGATTCATGTTTAAAACTTAAATCACGAAGAACTTTGCTTTCTCCATAGAGGAAGACTTTGAGAAGTTGCCACAGTCCACCATTCCTGAAATGCAACGCAGTAACCTGGCACCAGTTATATTGCAGCTTAAGGCATTAGGAATTGACAATGTGCTTAGGTTTCCCTTCCTCTCAGTAAGTAAGATAACCTTGTTTAATCTTTTGTATTTATCATATTATCATGAGAAAAAAGAACTCTTTAGATCTCCTATCCTTTTATAGTATCTCTATTTCCCACCATTCTTCAGTATGGGAAGGGTTATGGTAAACCCTAACCATAGCACAATATGAAAATGAGTGATGCAAAGTGATGAGGATATTAGACGTGGGCCGTAAAGACCCATACCATACCAAAGCACCTGTTTGCAATGTTTTATTGTATGAATCAAAATTGGGCAGATCCCAAAAGCTGTTTCCCTTTTCATTTCATGCTTTTCATACATTAGTTTAATATTACTTTGCTTCAGGCTACATATACCAGCATAACCTCAGTGAGGTTTGCGCAAAAAAAAGTCTAGTTCCCTTGTAGACCTGTATGTGTTTGGTTGCAGTGCTCTACAAACAGAGAAACTGTATGATTACAAAGTTGGTTGCCTTAAATAGGATTCAAAATTATGTGAAGATAAGTATATACATATTTTGAATGCTATGAAAAAATATTTCTCTTCAGATTTTATAAATGTTTGCTTATCTGAATGCTGTCAGAGCTTTAGCTGGGTTCTCTAGATATTAAAGTGATATTAAAGCCTGAACAAATGACATCAATGATTGGTGATAGTCTCATGTATTTCATAAAGTCATCCAGCCTAGGTATCTTCCTGGATGCATAACTTGCTGGAAGCCATGGTGGCAGCCATGGTCAGGAGGTCCTTTGCACTAATCTTATACACTAATGGCCATTCCTGGACTGGAAGGCCTTGCTCATGCCTTAATTACTTACTATTTGGATTGCTGCAATGCTGTCTACATGGGGCCACCATTGAAGTCCATCCAGAAACTGCAACTGATCCAGAATGCAGTGGCACACAGTTTTGGGTGCCCTGCAGTTCACCTAACTTACATTAATGCTGTGTCAGCTGCTCTGGCTCCCAATTGTTATCCAGATGCAATTCAAAGTTCGGAATGACTTTTAAAGTCCTAGAGAGCACAGGGCCGGGTTACTTTTGGGACCAACTCTTCCTGGAGAGATTTGCATGTCTTACTAGTTACATACGGTGAGCATGCTCTCCTCACTTAAATGCTGTTATTTAATGAGAAGTTGGAAGAAGGCCTTCTCAGTTGCTGTCCTGCTTCTTTAAAATAGTCTCCTAGCACAGATCCAAGACATGGCTCTTCCCCCAAGCATTGTCTTTTAAGTCGCAGAGTGGACTCTTCTTTAATCTGTGCCAAACTTTTTGAAGCCAAGTACATTATAATAGGAGACTACCGATTCCTTCTTGAATTCATAGAAAGGTGGGCTTCTAAATTGAAAATATCCTTCTATAACAAACAGAGCAAGTTATATTACTACTTTTTCTCTAGCCTCCACCAGCTCAATCAATGGTGCAAGCTCTGGAGCTGTTGTATGCCTTAGGAGGTAAGATGGTGTCTTTGTTTATTTTTAACTCTAAAGTTGTGTATTTTTAACTCTAGAGGGAGTGAAAGGTATGCCTTTACACTTAGGCACTATTTATCAATGAACCAAAATAGAACTGTCTTGGTTTTAATGTACCAGGGTTATAAGAACGAGAATATTTTTGCCTTTGATGCGAAGCACTCTGAAGATTTGCTTGTTCTGTGTCAAACGCAAGCCAAAATTTTTGTAAGATCTATAAAGCAGTTGTTGTTTTTCCCCAGTCCGAATGTTGAGAATGAATATTTATGGCTTTTAGTTAATGTAATCAGCATTGCAGAGTTTCTTATATATCCTTTGCAATTGAGTGCTGCCTATAATGCTTTACATAAACTATATCAGTAATAAAATAGGTATTGTAAAAGAAGAAATGGAATTTGGCTGTTGTTAAGAAATGCCTTTAAGACTGCAAACTGTAAAAATAATAGGAGATACTTTTTTTATTACATTTTTGTTATATGAATGCTAGGCTGAAGATATAGCAACTCATATAATGCAACAATCTCAGGAATATGATTTTAGCTCTGGAAAATAATACAATTAATAACATCTTTCTATACTCTTAACATTTTACATTTAAGGCATACTGAATTACCAGTACTTACATTCTGTATCATTGCTTTTTTTTTCTCTCCTGCAGGACTGGATAAATATTGTCGTCTCACTGAACCTCTAGGAATTAGAATAGCAGAGTTCCCTTTAAATCCTATGTTTGCAAAGATGCTCCTAGAATCAGGTAATATGTTCTATTATAATTTGGAGTGTTAATTCCTCTTACTTTGTAATTAAAATGTTGAATGTGCATTTATCATTAAAAATAAATATTTCGCTGTATGTTAGATGCATGATAGACTGGGTTATGAAAGTGAGATAGGAGTATGGGTTCATCTGGGTTATGAAAGTGAGGTAGGAGTACGAAGAAAGCAGTAAAGGAGATATAATTCTGTGATAGCTGTTTAATTGGAAAGGTGTAACAAAGGCACTTACTCCATGACAATGAATTTTCTTTTCCTTAAATCATTTTGCAGGAAATTTTGGCTGCTCCCAAGAGATTCTGAGCATTGCATCCATGATGCAAATCCAAAATATCTTCACAATTCCTCCAAACCAAAAAGTTCAAGCTGTAAGTGTTGGTTTAAACCCACAGACCTAACTTCGAAACACTTCTAGACTGCTTGCATTGACTTGTTCACTTGGGTACCTTGTTTCCATTTATATTTTGTGCCTCCTTATTAGCTATTTAATTAAAAACATTGTGGTGACTTGTGTATTAATGATGTAATTTTTGATATGCTTTTACTTCTGAGTACTTCTACCTATTGAAATAACATTTGAAGTATAATGCTGATAAAACTGTTAGTTGAAACTTTGTTCAAGTGCAGATTTAACCTATTTAGATTATGCTTTTCTTGAAAATTAGCAGAAAATTATTCCGGCTTCTGTTGTTTGCTATATAAAAGATTTCTCCTTTTCAGATAAGAGAACACAGAAAATTTGCTGTTGAGGAGGGTGACCACCTCACTATGCTTAATGTCTATGAAGCTTTTATAAAAGTAAGCAGCTAAACTAAAGTACAAAATGATCTTTGGGTTTTTCCAACTGCTGTCAATATATACCAAAATATCATTTGCAATAATTAACTTTGGATGGGTTTTCTAAAGCTAATAGTTGTAATGAAGTTGCAATGAAGGCAAGAAGCTCAGCAAAGATAACTGAAAATCCTAAAGTATTGTGATTTAAAAAATTTAACAGCATGTGGTGTATTTTGTAGACATACTTCTTTAACAATTATCTCTCTTACAGCAAGAGATAACTACATGTAATATTTAAAATTAAAGCTGAGATTCTTAATCTTTATAATTACTTGTGTTGTGTAATTTGGAGCATATTTACTTATCTTTCAAGTATGTGTGCATGTTATTGTTAATGTGTTAATTGCAGAATTCTGCCATGTGCAATAGCTTTCTCAATAGAATTTAAGATTTAGGATGCAGATAAATTAAATGGTTAACAGTAAGCTTCAGTTTGTGAGATTTTAAAAAAGGATACCGTATCAAGTGGGCTTAAAACCTTTTATTATTTGAGTTGGCAAAATAGTAGAGCGTATTTTGCAAATTGCACTGCTTTTATTTTGAAAAAGATCATAAGGTTTTGAGATTAGTTTTGCCTTGTAATGTAGAGTGGGAAAGTTTGTGTGCATTTTCATGCTCATGACATTAAGGAAACCAGAAAACTGCATATGAAGTGCTAACACTTTGTGATAGAAATTTTGTAGGTGTGATTCATCTTTTCCTTTTTATTTGTAGCACAACAAAAGTTCTCAGTGGTGTCAGGAACACTTTCTGAATTATAAAGGTCTTGTTAGAGCCACAATTGTAAGGGAGCAGCTGAAAAAACTTCTTGTCAAGTTCAAGGTGCCAAAAAAATCTAGTGAAGGTATGAACTGCCTTGATTTACCAGTGTGTCTCCTGTGTACTTTTCATGTTTAATCTGCAGAATTGAATCTTTCTGTTTTGTTTAGTATGTACTGTAATAGTACTCATTTCTTTATTTATAGGCATTGTCTCTTATAACACACTTTTGTGTCAGGAAGATGTATTTTTGAGAAGAACTTAACCTTTTTTCCCCCTACCACTAGTTTGTAATTATTGGCTATTATTTTTCATTTTAACCTGAGCCTTTCAGGTTTGTTGAAAAAGATAAGCTTGCCTTTCCATATATTTTGTGGGGAAGCTCTGGTGCAATTGCTATGATTTGAAGGTCAGAACGGGTGGGTTCCATTTACCTTTTCCACCGCTTGCGTGCGCGCATTCCCTCGTGCAATTTGGCTTACGCGCATGCTCAGTAGCTGGAATGGCCCAAAACACAGCTGAGGAGCTGATCAGCTATGCTTCGGGCAAGGAATAAAGGTCAGTTTAAACCTGGGGGCAGGCGGGAGGGCCCTTTTTACAAGCAGCAGAACAGGGAAAACAGTAAAACATGCACAACAGTAAAAAATGCACATAAAAATCTGAAAAAAAGATGGTGGCACCCACAGACCAGCACCAGGCGTTCCAGTTCAGTGATGTCACCAGCAGGCCACTACCGGTTCGTGAGATCCGGTCTGAATCGGGAGGAACCCACCCCTGGGTCAGAATATCTGGAGGATACTAAGATTACTATCTGATACATGCTCACTGTAAAACAACAAATCCATCTCTTTCTTATAGGTGATCCAGACCCTGTTCTAAGATGTATTGTTTCTGGATTTTTTGCTAATGCAGCCAGATTTCATTCTACTGGGTGTTACAGGTACATTTATTTTTACCCAGCATCTGGTTTACCCAGCAAATAGTTAATATAAAACAGAGTAATTAAAAAGTGAGCAGTTACATAAAAATATAAGCATAAAGTATTCATTCTAGAAAATTCTTCCAAAACCAATAGAAATATTACTGTTTTCATTTAGCTAACATAGGTTAGTCATGATTGAACTGAAGAAGTTTATTCAAGATTATACTTGATATAATATCATAATACATACATAATATATAAAATTATCACTATTTGAGTTCATAATATTCTTTTGATAGCCATCACTTGGAACTATTGATCTTTAAGATGCTTGCTCCGTTTGGGCAAACTGGTCATCCTGATAATGAATTCACTTGAACTAAATCCAATTAGGTCGAGGAGAAAGGTTTTTCTTGAAAAAAAATCTGCTTCATTTGAAAAATGAACAGGAGATTTCAAAATAGTCAATAGAAAGCTGGGATAGCTGAAACGTTGCTGATTTAGTAACATGTTGATCATGCCAGTATTTGAGGAAATTGATAGTGGCTTGTACTGTACATAAACATTGACATGTTGCTTTGGTAAATATTGTATTTCTAAAATAATGTTATTTCAAGGACTATTCGTGATGATCATGAACTCTACATACATCCCACCTCAGTGCTGTATGCAGAGAAACCTCCTCGTTGGTAAGCTAAGTTTTTTTAAATTTCTATGGTTTTGATATTGTAATTTATGGAGAGCCAATATTAGATTTGAAAGATTGTAATTTAGAAGGTGAATTAGTTTACAAGATGCAAAATGGAATGATTTCATTTTGAGTTAATGCTACCCAATACTGCTGATTAATTTTTTGACTACAGACTTCATAGTGACTGCTTTTGAAATTGTTTGCATTGACTGCTAGAAAATGTTAAAAATTTAGCCTTCATGGAAGGCATACATTATATTTAATCATATTTGCTGATTATTTTGTTCCTCCATAATGATTCTTGATCTCTCAACAGCTTTCAGTATTGCTAACTTACAGAATTTGGTCTGGTTTTGAGGGTTTGGGTTACTATTTTACAGTGGTTCTCCTTCCTCTATGGCTGGTTCTAATCAATATTGATGGCAGGACAAAGGTCACAGAGTCTCTCACTTGTGGGGTGTTGCAGAATTCAATGCTTTTTCTCCTTCTGGCAGAAGATACAGAACAATTAAAACTCGGACCACACGTTTTCTGAATAGTTTCTATCTCAGAGCTATAATTGCACTTAACAATGAACTAAAGGGTCACCATCATGAGATGTTGTGATGATGAGACAAGTCCATATCTCTGACCGTTGCAGTGTCCCTGGATCATACAATCCCCTTTTGTGACCTTCTGACAAGCAAAGTCAATGGGGTAACTGGATTCATTTAACAACCCTGTCACTAATTTAAGAGGTGTAGTGATTCACTTAATAACGATGGCAAGAAAAATTGAAAATGGGACAAAACTCACTTAACAAATTTCTAGCAACATAAATTCTGGGCTTAATTGTGGCTGTAAGTCAAAGACTGCCTGTATTTTGTCTGAGCAAGGAAGAATGTGTTTATGTTCTGTGTTTATAAGATTTCCAAACTGCTATTCTCTTTCCTAAATCTGGGGAAACCTATTACAGTTACACAACCACAAGACTTCAAGGCATGAATGAGTGGGAGGGAAAAAAACCTTGACATTAAACCCTTGAAAATATATAAAAGTCCATAAAACCTTTGCATTGAAATGAAAACTCACCTGTTTGTTGTTCACATGGCTTTATTCTTGTCTGCAGTTAAGCTTCTAATCTGGCCAAGGTATATCTGTGAATCTTACGCCATGCCATGTCATGCCAAGAAGTTATACTAAGGGTAAAATATTGGAAGATACCATATTTTTCAGAGTATAAGACACACCTTTTTCCCTCCTAAAAGAGGGTGGAAATATTGGTGCGTCTTATACACTGAATACAGGCATTTTTGGTCTCCCAAAACCCCGCCCCCATGTCCCATTTTTGCGAAAAATGGGCCCGTTTCCCCCAAAAACAGGATGTACAGAGGGTTTGGGAGGCCTGCAGAGTGCTTCTGGGTGCTGGAGGAAGGCAAAAAAGCCCCTGTGAAATCTTGGTGCGTCTTATACACCAGTGTGTCTTATAGTCTGAAAAGTACGGTAATTAACTTACTACTTAGCTCAGATGTCAAGTCTCATCCACTATATAGTTTATTTTTCTTTTATCTTTTATCTTTAGGGTAGTGTATAATGAAGTTATACAGACTTCAAAGTATTACATGCGAGATGTTACAGCTATTAAATCTGCTTGGTTATTGGAACTGGCCCCTCATTTCTATCAGCAAGGAACGGTACGAGCTCGGCATGGACTCCAAACGGTATCACTGCTGTATTGGCAGCTCTCATCATATTTTCTTGTGTTTCATATTTCACTTTCAAAGTGTTTATTCGATTGTAATATACTTTAAGGTTTAAATCGTTTGCTAAAGGAGATAGTTGTTAAATAAAGAGTGGCTGTGTTTCTAAAAAGTCACCACAAAATGAAAACCCACCTTATTCTTGAAATCCCACAATTAAGTCTTATTTCAGGAAGCAGTAACTTTGGACGAGAGAGAGGGACCATTGTTAACAAAATGGTGTTCTATGAATAAGTTGATCTCTTAGACCCGTGATGGTGAACCTATGGCATGCGTGCCACAGGTTGCACATGGAGCCATATCTGCTGGCACGCGAGCTGTTGCCCTAGCTCAGCTCCAGCGCACATGTGCGTGCCGACCAGTTGATTTTTGGCTCATGCGGAGGCTCTGGGAGGGCATTTTCGGCTTCCGGAAGGCCTCCAGGGAGCTGGGGAGGCTGTTTTTGCCCTACCCAGAATCCAGGGAAGCCTCTGGTGCCTGGGTAGGGTGAAAAATGGGCCTATCGGGCCAACCAGAATTCGGGAAATGGGGGAGCGGGGGAGTCACCTGCACATGTGGGGCAGTGCGGAGAGGGTCATATGCACATGTGCAGGGTGCATGGGGGTGCATTGAATTATGGGTGTGGGCACGCACGCATACGCGTGCACACTTTTGGCACCCGAGGAAAAAAAGGTTCGCCATCACTGCCTTAGACTTTTAAATGTAAAGGAGAGATGATGTCACCTTAGTATCAATTCGATAAGGCATATATTTTATTTAGGAGACAAGTAGAAAGGAGGGCGGAAAAACAATTGCAATTAGCCCTGTGAATTATTCTTCACCACCATCTGTCACATCAAGAGAGCAATGAGTATGTTATGCAACTCTACTTGGAATGACTATATCATCCATCTGATTAACAGTGGAATGCTTCATTATAATATAAATTCTATTGATGAGGAAATTACAAGTCTGCAACTTTGTAAGATCTGTTTTCCTCATTTTATTTATTTTGTACCACCAGGCACCCACGTTTTTACAACTTCAAAATAGCAATTACAGGTAGCCCTCAACTTACAAAAATTCATTTAATGACCGTTCAAAGTTACAACGGCACTGAAAAAAGTGACTTATGACCAATTCAAACCTTTATTGTCAGAGTACAACATGTGTAGTATGAGATTGGCTTCGTGCCGGGGGGGGGGGGGGGGGGGGGGGGGGGGGGGGGGGGGGGGGGGGGGGGGGGGGGGGG
>JANHGD010002370.1:307185-318222 GCA_027560375.1 Imantodes cenchoa
GCCCTGTGCTAATTGTACAGGTATCTGATGTGATTTTACCTAGCTTCACCTGCTGCTTCCTGTCTGTTAGGAAGCTTTGTGTTCAGGTTAGGATTTGTGCCTATTTTTGTCTGTGCAAAAGTTGAACAAATAAAGATAATGTCTGATTCGTCCCATATTAGGAGACATAATTCAGAACTATCTCATTAATGATATAAAAATACATTCAAACAAATGTCTTCTGTTTTTTTTTAAATCAGCTGCGCTACAAAGAAACATTTGAGCGAGCAAAGGGTAAATACCACACTGTAAAGGATGCCTTAGACATTGTCTATCACCGCAAGGTCACTGATGATATCAGCAAAGTAAGTATATGGCTTCTTAAACATACAATTCTGCCTGACTATAAAACATTCTCAATATCCATTTAACTCAGAAACATCCATTTTACAGGACCTTGTTTTTAAAGGGGTCCAATTGTTTCCCATCCCACCCACCTAACCACCCATCCATCTACAGGCAAATTCAGTTGTCATTAGGGACCCTTACATCAAATTGGAGTTTGGGGAATTTGCTTTCTTTAGATTTAGAATACTGCATCAGAGCCTAGATAAGATATTAAAAAGCAGTGACATCACCTTGCCAACAAAGGTCCATATTGACAAAGCCATGGTTTACTCAGTAGTAATGTAAGGCTGGGAGAGTTGCACTTGTAAGGAAGGCTGAGCACCAAAAGGAATTGATGTTCTGAAATTGTGGTGCTGGAGAAGACTCTTGAGAGTCCCTTGAGATCGATGAGACAATTAAATCACTCAATCCTAAAGAAAATCAACCCTGCCTGTCCTTTGGAAGGACAGATACTGAAACTGAAGCTCAAATACTTTGGCCATCGATGTTTTTTTGAAAACATTGAAGGCAAAAGGAGAAGGGAATGGCAGAGGATGAGATGGTTAGATAGTGTTATTGATGTAATGAACATGAATTTGGTCAAACTTGTTAGATTCATGTGTAAATGAAGGATCAAGTCACAGGAACAATTCAGCACCTTTATTGTTTATTAGAACTAATACAGACTGCAGGCAGGCTGCAGGGAAGCTGCTTTTAAGGGCTTCCCTGAAGCCTGCTAGCTACTGACAGCAGTTTATTTCTCCCGCCACTAGATTAGTCAATCAGCGGCGGTTATGCAAATTGATACGTACGTAACACCACTCTGGGAGACAATGGGGGACAGGGGAGCCTGGCATGCTATGGTCCATGGGTTCATGAAGAGTCAGGTATAACTTAGTGACTGAATAACAACAACTGTATTGGAAGTTACTTAGCACTGTGTATCCTTGTCTTAATTTTGTGATGGCATTGCAGATATCCTCCCCAGTCTGGTTAGAGTATGGATTTGGTATTACACAATGCTTCATTTGTCCCCTCCCCTCACCTTCTAGTTCAGTTTTGCTGGCAGAGAAGAATTTCACGCAGCAGACGTGAGTTGCGCCACATTCTGGTACCTCCATTCAGTGCATTTTTTTTTTTGTCTAAACTTGCCTACATAAAGCAATTCAGTTTTTGCAGGTCCCATTGCAGTTAGTGGGGCTTTCTTGTGAGAAAACATATATACATTCTGATAGTGCATTGTGGGTTTTTTTGTTAATTGAGTATTATTTATTCATTGTTTGCAAATTCTTTTTTTTAGGTGAAATATAAAGAAAAGTACATGAGTGAATTAGGATTTTGGAGATCTATCCCAGACCGGCCAGAACACTATCACCATCGTGCAGTCACCGATGCAGTTAGTACTGTGAGTATTAATTTATGTTGACCACTTGCATCTTGCACATAAATAAGCCTTACAGAGCAATACGCTTGAGAAAATCTAGGGTGGTTAATTTATGATGCAATTGAAAAGTACGTGATTTTCTATTTTTGCTCATACGCTAGAGAGCTTAGCAGTCATAATACCACCTGCAAAGTGAACTCAAGATTTATAGGGTTACCAGTGGACTTTTGACTGCATTTTCTTTATGATCTCAGAATTTAAAATCTGTCAAAATGTCTAAGCTCCATGATAAACTGTAGCTAAAAGCAAAGGAATTTTTTTTATTATTATTAATAGTTAATATGATAGGTGGAATTGAATGGAGAAGATTTGGGCTCTATTTGGGCTCTATTCTGCCAGAACTGAGTGGATGTAGATGTTTGAAGGACTTTCCATAGGAGGTTATCTTAGGTTTATAGCTCTTGCTCAAAGAGTTGCCAAGAGGACTTTTGCATAGATTCAGCTTATGTGCCAAATGAAAAATATACCTCTTCTACCTGAAATCTGCTAACAGTTGGTTAAATTAAGAGTTTATGGTGACTTCTTGTGACTTCTGACATTATTTCATATAACTAAATTTTCTCTTACTACTTTGTTTTTGCAGGTTAAATATAAGGAAGATTTAACATGGCTCAAAGGCATTGGATGCTATGCATGGGATACTCCTGATCTTGTCCTCGCAGGAAAGAATAAAGCTCTGTATAGTCCAGTATGTGCATTATTTGTACCTGTTCAAAGTTGCAAGAGGTTGTTTCTTTATGAAGATCTGATTTAGTTTGATAGTGGCAGGATTCTGCATACACGAGGGGAAAGATCTTGGATACATTATTTAAAAATCAATTTAATAATTTTCTTTCTAATCAACCTGCACAGGTTTGCCTAACAGATTTTTTTTTAGTAACAAAATTTTACCAGTTTCTATAATACTATGTCATATTCAGGTTCTGCTGATCATGCGATTGAATCAGTTGGATACATAGATCAAGATTCATGTCATGCTAGTAATCCTTGAGTTACAACTGCAGTTAGGAACTGTTGCTAAGCAAGATAGTTGTTAAGTGACTTGCACCTGATCCTACAGCCCTTTTTGGCCATGGTTGTTAGATAAATCATTGGAGTTGTTAAGTGATTCTAGCTTTCCCCATTTGCTTTGTTTGTGTGAAGCCAGCTGAGAAAGTGCCAATGGCTATCACATGTTCTCAGGATGCTGCAACTGTTGTAAATACAAGCTGGTTGCCAAGAACCGAAATTTTGATCATGAGACCATGGAAAGGCTGCAACAGTTCATAGGTGCAAAGACTGGTTACAAATCATTTTTTTCAGTGCTCTTTGTAACTTCAAATGGTCACTTAATAAATGGTTGTAAGTCAAGGACTACTTGAAATAAATGTGTTGCATTTTAGTTTAGTTTACTTTATTGTCATTGCACCTCATACAACGAAATTAAATGCTGTCTTTCATGTACATTATAATTATAAAAATAAAAGACAAACACACATCCTTCACATTCTATACAATTGAATTGAAAACCCCTGATACTGCATTAATATTACACTATACTGTAGAATTCAATATAGTTACTGCCCTGGGATAGAAGCTGTTTTTTCAGCCTATTTTTCCTTGTTTTTATTGTCCTGTACCGTCTGCCAGATGGTAATAGTTAAAAAAAAAGGGGTGCCCAGAATGAGATGGATCTTTAAGAATGTTTTGAACTTTCTTCAGGCAGTGAGAGCTATAAGGCTCTTCCAAAGAGGGGAGAGGGCAACCAATGATCCTCTGGGCAATGATGTTAACCCTCTAGAGTGCTGTCCTATCTGCCACTGTGCAATTGGCAAACCATACACAGGTGCAGTAAGTTAAAATACTCTCTATGGTGCAGCGGTATAAGGTCACCAGCAGTTTTTCATTCAGTTGTTGTTGCCTGAGAAGTCTCAGATAGCATAATCTCTGCTGGGCCCTTTTGACCAGTGCTGCAATGTGAATGCCCCAGGTCAGGTCCTCTTTTATGATAACACCCAGAAACTTAACACTGGCCACTTGCTCCACTCGGTCTCCATTGATAAGCAAGGGCTGGATTATCAAGTGAGTTTGAGGAAAAGAGGATGTTAGTCTTGTTATGTTAGTTGTCAAGTCTTCTAATACGGTACTTTCAAATTTTTTAAGGAAAAATACATGAACACTATGTTTTCACAGGTTTCGTAAAGATGCTTGAAGAATTGTATTTGTTAGAAACTTACTATATGTATTAACCATGTACCATAAAAAGCGGGTTCATTTCTAAAATGGAAATGTATTGCATTATCAAAAGACACATTTTGATTTTCTTCCACTCTCTTTTGGTAGGTCGTATGTATGACTATCATATTCTGGATATGATTGAACTGGGCATTGAGAAGTTTGTTGCCCTCAAAGATATTAAGGTAACATATTCCGAAATATCACCAGTTCCTCATTGACTTAATTTGTTGGGGGTATATCTCCTTTTCGCTCTGATTTCTGCATCTAAATTGCTGTTTGGTCAGTCTTTTAATGTATTAATAAAGGAGAATATTTGTAGCTCAGGATTGACATGAGGGGTCCTTGGTGTTCTCTGAGCTTGCTTGTTTTCTTGCAGACGTCCCTTGCTAGCACTGATGATGTTACCTAATTTGGGTAATGAAACATCTGCACGAAAACAGGCAAGCTCAGCACCAAGGACCACTTTTAATGTATTTTGATCATATTTATTTATTTGTGCCTTTGAGTCAGCATTGATAACTGCCTGGATTAGTCTCTACAGTTTTCTTGACAATTTAATTTAATTTTGCAGTAAACGCTTTTTTTGTACTAACACTTTTAAACTGATATAAACAGAAAAATCGGAGATATTAGTTGAAACTCAGTGTGACTATAATCTGTGAAAGAGTATATCTTTATCCAGGAAGCTTTTCCCATGGCTTGTTCTCATTTTACTTCATTGGAATCTACTTTTTAAATTTGGGTGATGGGATTATCAGTGAAAAAGCTGTAGTTTGCTACAATCCATGTGGCTTGAAATTGGATAGTCAAGTCCAGCCAGCTGTGATGGGTTACTGCTTTTGATTGACACCATCAGCTGCTCTGCTTGTTCCAAGAATTCCTGGATATTTAAGCTGTTACTTCTGACTGACGTTCCCAGAGCAGTGTTTACCAGTGGTGCTGTCAGCTGATTTAAATAAAAACTTAGAAAAACAAATTGGCTTCAGCAGCTTAAGTCGGCCTATATTGAAACTTATTTTCTAACCATATGTAACTATAGGAGCACCTGCTTTGTTTTTAGACAGTGAATGTACATATCACAGTGCAGTGTCTTAGAAGAAACGTTCTTCTAATACTGTGCCTGTCATTTCAGTTTTTATGAGCACATTAAAGAATAGTTAACTTTTAAAATGCCTACCGTATTTTTCGGACTATAAGACGCACCGATGTATAAGACGCACCAAGATTTCAAAGAGATAGCAATAGCACTTAGACTTATATACCACTTCATAGTGCTTTACAGCCCTCTCTAAGCGGTTTACAGGCTCAGCCTATTGCCCCCAACAATCTGGGCCCTCATTTTACCCACCTCGGAAGAATGGAAGGCTGAGTCAACCTTGCCCCTGGTGAGATTTGAGCTGCTGAGCTGCTGAACTAGCAGTCAGTTTCAGTGGCTTGCAGTACTGCACTCTAACCACTGCGCCACCTTGGCTCTTGCCTCGGATATTTCATGTTGTGAGCTAAATTCAATGTGTTTACAATATGGAGCATTTATCACATGGAACCATGTTCCATAATCCTCTGTATGACTTCTGACTGATATGATGTAGTCTTAACTGTGAATGAAATATAGATGCAGAAACCGGTAGTTTTGTGCAGTCTCTTCATAATCAATGAGGAAGGATAGATGTCAGGAGATGCAGTTTAGCAACATCAGGAAGTATTTAGGTTTCCCATTTCTGAAGTAGAGGAAATAGTAGAAACACTGCAGAGAAATAGAAGCACTGAAGAGAGTGGATGATTCAGGAAACACAGTGAGGAATTTTAGATAGAATGCAATATCTCAACAAATGCAAATGGAACAATTTACTAATGTTGGTGCCACAAAATAGTCAAGCTGCCTATTTAAGCCTTCTGAGGATAAGTTCTCCAGTTATATTTATTCAACTCCAACAGTTGAGTTGCAGTTGAGTTGTTATAATAATATGTGTTCAATTCCGTGAACAGAGAGGCGGTAGACTCGCAAGTGAGTTCAGCACTTTATTGTAGTATAGTGAAACAGCTCTGGCTAGCCGGAGAAAGGCCCCGGTTTAAATAGAGAGCTCTTTAAACTGGGAGCCAATCAGCGAGCTAGGAAAACGGACCAATCAGGAGGAGCTTGCTTTGTCGGACTGGAGTGAAGACTTCTATTCAATACATAACAATATGAACATTTTCTATGGCACCAATAAACAAAATCATGGCACCAATAAACAAAATCACTTTAACAAGTATAGAATTATTAGGCATCTGTCAGAAGGAGGACCGGTCCTCCTATTAATATTTTAAAGTATATCCTTAAAATATTGTTTTTTGAATATCTATGAGGAGCTTGTCTCTGCAATGCCCTGCAAATTAACAATCTCCACTGTGATCTTGATCAGTATCCTCCAACCCTCTTGGGCAGCTGTCTGAAACTGACAAGGCTTTAAACAGTTATATATTGAAGGTTTTTGATTCCTAACCAGCTCTAGCACACTGGTAAGATAAAAAAAAAAAACAATCTTTCTGATGGTGCAGAAAGTACATGTAGGCTAAGTACTTTTTTTTCTTTTGCAGTTTTCACTGTAATTTTTGTCAAGACAGTTAAACCGTTAGTGTGTCCTTTCCATTTGGTCCTTGTTTCAAATTGTTTGTGTCCTCCTTTCCCTGTTCAGATATCTGGTAACCCTATCCAAATGCCAGGGTAAGAGAATCCAAAATAAAAATTAGGCTTCTTTTATTTATTCATCAGTTTTCCCCAGTTTGTTCTTGGTGAAATAAGTTCAGTAAAATAAATAGATATCTTATTATTTTAATTCATATTGAATATGAGTTCCAAATGGAAAACTTTTTCCATAAATTGTAAGCTTACATTATACGGCAGTGAATAAGACTCTGCAATTTTTGTTCTTGGATCTTAAGACGTAAAAATAGGAAACTTTCATAGGTTTATGTTTTAATGCACTGTAGTAGTTCTACTGTTTGTGGAATTTTGCTAATTAACTGGCAGAAAAGTATATTTGGAAAGTGTTTGCTTAGATTTTGCAAGGTCACATTTAACAAAAATTTATCTTAACAATTATCTTGTTTAGAAGAAAACTGTCAGTTCAGATTAAAATGTTGAATGTAGAATTTCAGAAGTGACTAATTCACATTTGACAGGTCTGTGTAAATTAAAGATGGCTGGATAAATAGATCCACATGTTTGTAGTCTAGAGAGCAAAAACATGGCTCTCCTTGTGAAAAAGTGCCAGAGAGGCCGTACTGGGATTTTACCACTTTTGACTGAAGGTTGCTTTTCAAATTATTTAACACTCATCGATGTCAGAAATCATTATTCATACCTATAATTAGAATTATACCTATAATTAGAAATATTTAGTTGTATTTTTAGTTGTATTTATAGGCCGCCCAACTCCCGAAGGACTCTAAAATTTTTAAAAGAATATAATTTATCTAACCTCCTGTCATGCTAATTCCTATGTGGAAATATGTTTAAAAACAGGTATATTTAGTCATGTCATCTTCAACATGCTAATTTGAAATAGTGTGGTCCAAATTCAAATACCTTGATGAATGTTAGGTCAGACAGAATTGGGCTATCATTTTAGTGCTCTTACTTCTGGATTCTTATTCCTCAGTCACAATATGGTTTAGCATATTTTTTTCTTTTATCATTAGAAAACTTATTTTATATCATCCAGTTTCTATGCAGAGAAACTTCTTGCTGTAGAAGAACCAGAGAGAATGCCAAGGATTATATATATTTGAACATAGCTGGTGATCAAGAAATGTAGAATTTCATTGGTTGCCTTGAATTTGATGTCTCCTGCCTTGCCTCTGGTATCCAAATAGCCCTGGGTGGATGGGATAGAGCAGAGCTGTCAAACTCATGGCCCATGGGCCAGATCCGTCATGTGCTAGCCACGCCCATGCCCAGTTTAGTGAAGGGGAAAAAGCCATGATACGTCACGTGACGCCGCTGTGACAACATGAGTTTGACACCCTTGGGGTAGAGGAATGATGAAGACAAAAGACTTCATTGTAAAGTCCCAGTACAAGCTCATTGTAGGAGAAAATGTGCTAACAGCCAATTACGATGCTATTATGAAAGATGGCATTACAGCACTGCAAATATTGATTGAGCCCATGACTATGGCAAAGCACTGAAAGAGATAAAGAACAGGAGCAAGATCGATACATGCATCTTTAAACCTATTTATTGCTGGGAGAGTTCTCCATTCCCCTTTCATGTTCAATATGGCATAATTTACCTTCATAAAGTGTTCAGCATCAGGCATCTATTATTGGAGTAATCAGTTTTGATTAGTAGAGAGAAAGGGACAAAACTGTTTAGCCTCTAGGTGGAAGTGTGAAAAGTGAATAAATTATGCTTGACAGCACCTAATGCAGTTAGAATGTAGACTTAATTTGATTCCAATTCTTTATGGCTTCCCATGATCTCAAGAATCTATTGGTTTGTTAGGGGAAAAGTAGAATAGGAAATGGGCCATGGCAGATGGGAGAGGAAAAAGAGGAGAGAGATAATTTAGATTTCCGGGATGTAATTTTCCTCCGCATAAATATTCTAAGGCAATCTGATGCTCTGTGTTTAGGAAGGAACAATACTCTTCAGATTCTAATTTATTTATTTATTTTGATAAAGCTGGAATGTTTACCCAAGATGACCAAAACAGAAATGTTTTGCTCCACATTCTCATATTTTTTGCCAAGAGTATTGGCATAGTAGTAATATTGGGGAGTATTGCACAGATTAGGAAATCTACTCATGAGTATAGATTTGTTGTTAGGAAAGCAACAGCTGTTTCTGAAATAACAGGAGCTCCTTTCCCACCTACAAAACAAGAAAAGGCCTTGTAGCCCCTTAAAGATAAATACATTTTCTATCACAAAGCTAAAATTGCCAACTGTGAAGGCCTATTTTAGGAGGTAACTTTTATTCTCCTCTTTAGGTGAAATGACTTAATGCACATTTCCCAAGCAACTTATGTGGACTGGAAGAACACAATTGTCTTAAAGCTGCATGCATTACTCTGTGATGGAATGCTTAATTAACAAATTATATGCAAAGGGATATATTCAAAGGCAAAAATGGAATCCATAAAAATATTTAGAGAATGATGTAGGAATGAAATGATTATTAATAATGATTATTCTTTCTTTCTACTGAGCTTAATTATTGGTGAAAAACAATATGAGCCAGAACATTGATTAAGTCTTTAATACTTACAACTTACAGGACTAGCAATCTTAATGGATAATTTTGTGTATATCCAAGAAAAGGATACATCAAGTCCACATGTTTGAATGTGGGCTGCTGGAGGCGATGTGTCCTAGTATTTTGTTTCCTTCCTAGGTTTTTTATTGTCTCTTGTAATTGTCTATAAATTACATATTTTGTGTAAATGATGTGGATTTTATGTAAATCACATCCATTGGATTTAATAAACATTTGGCCCTTCCTTCAGTTGGTCTCTTAAATTAAGTTTTGCTATACTGGACAATTAAATAGAGATTAACTACATAGCTTTAAATAAAAAAGACAATTAAATGAAGGACCACAGACTCCAATATACTCTGAAAAGTTTTTTAAAATCCATGTTTTTTCTTAGAAAGCCTATGTTCATAAGGAATAATACATATTGCTCAATATAATTATCACTACATGAAATATAATCTAATAGAAAAGAGTATACCCTTCAGTGGCCCTTCAGTGTGAATGAGGGTGAGATTTGAGAAACATGTATGCACACACACAGTGTATGTATCAGTGGTGGGTCCCTATTGGTGTGCGTTGGTGCTCCTTTCCGGTAGGAGCTTGCTGATGGCGTAGTCGCGGGCGCAACGGCTTTGCCGGGCCGTGGGTGCCACCATCTTTTTAAAAAAAATTCACATTTTTTGACTCTCTGCACATGCGAGAAATAAAATTGTCCCTCTGCGCATGCGCAGAGAGCCAAAATCGTGCGAGAGGACACACGCGTAGCAAGCACACGCAGGCGCAATGCGCACCGGTAGCAAAAGGTAAGTGGAACCTGCCCCATGTATGTATGTATGTATGTATGTATGTATGTATGTATGTATGTATGTAATTTACTATGCCTGTTTTGGTAGGGATATAGTTTCCTCCTTGATTTAAGTATTATTTTCAATTGAATGTTTGTCTGGTATTGATCCCTGCTTAGTAGATATTGGGTAATGAATGGGTAATGAAATCTTTGCAAGCAAATCAACCAAGCTCATAGAGTCTTAAGAACCTCACAATATATAATTCATATTATGAAATGTTTAGCCTAACTGTTATAATAAGTGCTGATTAATAACTAAGAGCAGCTATAATAGAGTAATACAGATATGGAAACTTCATTGATGGTTGCTAGGTGGCTTCTGGGTCCAACTCAAGATGACATTATTACATTTAGAGCTTTTTATAACCTGTATTCTTGTTCTCTTTGGGCCCATCTATTATTGATAGACTTTATTCATTTATTAAACGAAGGTCCATCCAACTCTCATACAGTGGTTCTAGGTAGCTTAAAACTTTTAAAATCCACAAAATACCACCACCACCATGGCAGCAACAACACAATCAAATCAAGCACTTGATTGGCTCCAGGTCCACTCATGGTCCCAGCCACCCTAAGAAAACCAGGGCCTCTTTAGGTCCTTTCGTAAAGGCAACAAAGTGGAGCCAATCGTATCTCCAAAGCAATGACGTTCCATACAGAAGAGGCCAACACTGAGAAGGCTTTTTTGTGGTTCCACCAGATGTATATTCCTAATATACATCCATTTTATGGGACCTGCAACATTCCCTGTCTTCCTGTTCTGGTGGGCTAGGTGGATGTAATCAGGGGAGGGTTCCTAATGTTTTTACTACCACTCTGTGGGCGTGGCTTATTTTGTGGGTGTGGGTTGCTGGTCATGTGACCGGGTGGGAGTGGCCAGCCCAGCGTTTAGCAAAAGGCATTATTGCAAGGAATCAGCAGAAA
>JANHGD010002370.1:376400-387048 GCA_027560375.1 Imantodes cenchoa
GGTGCTTTGGAGAATAGTTTGACTCCCTCTTCTTTGTGGCAACCCCTGAGATATTGGAACACTGCTATCATGTCTCCGCTAGTCCTTCTTTTCATTAAACTAGACATACCCAGTTCCTGCAACCATTCTTCATACGTTTTAGCCTCCAGTCCTCTAATCATCTTTGTTGCTCTTCTCTGCTTACTCAGTTAACATCATAAGAAAGAGAAATATAAAAATATAAAGCAAGGCCTCAGGAATTTTGCTCCATAGGGGCATAAATGATATAAATAGGGCTACTAGAACTGGGCCAGAATAAT
The DNA here is from genome assembly GCA_027560375.1 of Imantodes cenchoa. Classification (NCBI taxonomy): domain Eukaryota; kingdom Metazoa; phylum Chordata; class Lepidosauria; order Squamata; family Dipsadidae; genus Imantodes; species Imantodes cenchoa. Next base: position 376,700 of record JANHGD010002370.1, read on the forward strand.
TCAGAGGATGGTCAGAAGACACCCAGGAGACATAGAACTCTTTGCTGCCATGCAGTGGTTGTCTAGATGTTTTCAACGCAGATCTGTTCCAGGTCTGCCGATTGTAAACCTCTAAATAAACTGTTCTTGTAATGCATGAAAAGGAAAGGGAAAAAGTTCTCATAGAGGAACAGATAAATGAATGCCTCCTTTCTTGCTTCCATCTTCTAAGTATATGTATCTAAATGCTATGCAGAATTCTGCTATTAGTTAATAATAGCATTAGCGGTTCAGAAGTTGGCTTTAAAAAAAAATAGAAGAAGAATGAAGAGAAGAAGTCTTTAATACTTCGTCTTAGCAGCTGATAATGTAAAATAGGGTGGCATTTGGAGGCATAGGAAGATGCCAGTCTCTGGGGAGAGAAAGGTGTTAACTTCTAATAGCTTTTCAGTAATAGCCAAGCATCTGCAGTTCCCCCATAAAAAAAAGGTTTTTAAAAATTAATAGAGCTGAATGTGCTTCACACTGAGGAGAATGCCAGATTAATAAGCGCATTAAGAACCGTTTTGGATTGGAAATAATTATGGAAGATGACAAGGAGCAGAGGTAGCCCTGGTAGTGCTTTCAGGAATGCATTTTAAAAAGGAGTTTAAAGAGCCTTCAGATGTTGGTATTATCCTGCGTGACCAAATTAAGAGCAAATGAGAAAAGTTTATCTGGCATTTTGGAGTATTGAAAGGGCTTAGTGTTATAAATTATACAGTATGAGGAAAGGTAGTAGTGTGCAAATTCACATTAAACATTATTGGCAGTTTAAATAGCAGCTGCTTTATGAAGCACTAAATGTTTTAAATTTAGTATTAAAAAAAACACACGGAGAAATACATATGATATGAAGTTATTGTTGCCAATAGAATGAGCAGGCATTCTTGCCTTCCGGAACATCTTCCACATGTTTATAATGGGTATAAAAATAATCTAAGATTGAGGATGACCAACTTTGCCTTCACTCTGCTCCTAAGCAGGTTTCCAAATGCTACTATCATGGGCTCCAAAGAAGTCTGTGCTTAGTTCGGAAGGGTGTGTGCGTGAGGGCCAAATGCTGCACAAAGTCTGTGAAAGGTGCACACTATGTACTATGTACATAGTATATGTACCCATGCTATGTATGGGTAGTGAGGCACACACCAAAAAGTAAGCAGAACCAGGACAAAAGCTAAAATCTAGTTGATTTAGTTTAGAAAATCAAATTATATTAACATGACTAAAAAGGTAAAGTCTTTACCTGTCAGTAATGTCAGGTAAATGTTTCTTTGAAAGGTTTCCCTGCCAGTCAAAATACTTATTATTTCTGTGGTCATGTGACCAGCATGGCTATACACCAAAGGTACATAGAACATTGTTACCTTCCCACTGAAGTGATACTTATTTATCAACTAACTGGAGCTCACTCACCCTGCTGTGTAGAGCTCGGGTCTCAAATCCAGGCTGTCAGTTCTCTAGCTGACAAGCTCAGATTCTTTAACCGCTGAGCCATCATAGCCCCCATCTTTTGTATTTTATTTCTGTCACATAAAATTGCTATCAAATGGCAATTTTTAGCAGCGCTACACTCCTCAGCCGGTAGTGAATATCTACCTACGAAAGTCTGCATGAGATATACTGTATGCTGTGAATCTGTGCTACTTATATGTGGCTAAGCCAGTGACAGCACCAGGGGAGGGTTCCAGTTACTTTTGCTAACGGTGTGCATCGCGAGCATGCGCGGAAGTGAAATCGCATCCCACCGTGAGATTTCACTTCCGCGCATGCTCAGGATGACATTACAAGCCAAAACACAGCTGAGGAGCTTCTCAGCTGTGCTTCGGAGGAAGAATAAAGGTCAGTATTAACACAAGGACGGATGGGAGGGCTTTTTCCCCGAAAGCACAAGATGTGGAGAAGCCAGAAAAATGCGCCTAAAAATTACATCATCGCCGGACTCCTACCGGTGCGGCGCTCCACACAGCACCGATAGGAACCCACCACTGTATTAGACCATTTATTCATCTGGTTTAGCTGGCTGTACAATGATCGGTAGAAGCCTTAAAACATTTAAAAAAGAAAAGAAAGTTCCATACTATATTATAATGTATATACCCATTATACAATTTTCTCTTAGGGAAAACAAGATCATACAAACTACCAAAAACAACAATAAGAACCCCAAAAGTATGAAAAATAATAAGCAACAGAAGTTAAAGGCAGGAAATAAGAGAACATAGAAAGAAATATGGTTAAATTCAGTTTATCATCGTTCGTTAAGACACTCCACAGCTCTCTATTCTTGTAAACCCTCCTTGCTTCCAAATTGGATTCATAAGCCATTTCATACATTGTCCTAGTTCTTCACACTTCTCACCTCTTTTTGATGATTTCATCGACTCCATTCAGCCATGACTTTCTTGATCTTTTCTTTCCTATTGACCTGTTCAATCTTCCTTCATATATTTGTTCTGCAATTCAAGCTTCATTCATTCTGTTGAAATGACCAAACCAGTTGTACTTCTTTTGTTTTGGTCACTCACTTTTGCATTCAGTCAACATTCGGTCAACATTCTTTCAGATCCGTTTTCATCTTCATCTTACCTGCTTCTTTGCCTCACACGCTTCTTAAATTACCCAGTCCAACTGCATTCAGTTTAGTTTCATGCTTCCTCTGGCATATCTGTCTCTCACTTTCTGTAAGTTGGCTGTTTATACATAGTATTCTCATATCTTTCAACAAACATTAATTCAACAGTTCTTGTACGATCTATAATTTTTCTATCAGCACATCTAGATCTTAAAATTTGCCAAGCTATTTTCACACCTGCATCATACAATCTACCTAATGCTTGCTGCAAATCAGTTTGGATTTTCATTAACTGTATGGCATTGATTGATATGTTTTTGTTGGCAAATTGGTGGGAATGGAGTTGACGATGTAGTGGAATGAGGAGCTGGTGAGTGGACTTGCTCTATGAGATTCTTCTCTGGACAAGGAGAGGACGGGATTACCCACAAGTGCTCCAGTACGTTGCTCCTCAGGAGGAGACTGCAACAGGGCAATGTCTGGAAGGTTTAAAGGTCAGGGAGGTGGGGGAACTTCTTAAACCAAATGGGCAGCTTTATGAATATAGGGTTCGCATACTTCTTTTTGTAATCACTTTTGGAAATTGTTTTCAGGTATTGCAAAATTTTATGATAGCTTTTACGGCTCTGGATGAATTTCCTTCAATCCTTAGCAAAAGAAGCTTTAAATACAAGTTAACTTACTAAAGCTTTGAAGAATTTTGTGAGAAGGGACAAAGAAGAAGTGAACAGAATTGAGTTCTAGACATTAGGTGGACTAAAGATAAGGTTGTTCAATGCTCAAACATTTACTAGGCATTCTATTTATACTCATATGTTTTAATTCAATCGTTCACCTTTCTTACTGCAGTGAGCAATTCAATATTGATGTAAAATATTCTTAGTAAGCTTTGTTCACTTTACAATATGCTTTATCTACTTCAAAAAACATATATAGTAGAGTAGAGTAGAGTAGAGTAGAGTAGAGTAGAGTAGAATAGAATAGAATAGAACAGAATAGAATAGAATAGAATTTTATTGGCCAAGTGTGATGGATACACAAGGAATTTGTCTTGGTGCATATGCTGTCAGTGTACATAAAAGAAAAGTTCATCAAGAATCATAAAGTACAACACTTAATTATAGTCCAGGTACAAATAAGCAATCAAATTATATTAGGAACTAGTCAATATAAGTCGTAAGGATACAAGCAATAAAGTTACAGTCATACAGTCATTTGTGGGAGAAAATGGATGATGGGATCCATGAGAAGATTAATAGTAGTGCAGACTTAGTAAATAGTTTGACAGTGTTGAGGGCATTATTTGTTTAGCAGAGTGATGGTGTTTGGGAAAAAACTGTTCTTGTGTCTAGTTGTTCTAGTGTGCAGTGCTCTATAGTGTCGTTTTGAGGGTAGGAGTTGAAACAGTTTATGTCCAGGATGTGAGGTGTCTGTAAATATTTTCACAGCCCTTTTATATAGTATATTTCTTACATTCATACATTTTTCAGTCACTCAAAGTATAAATAATTATATGTAAACCAATGAAGTACAAAGTGATATTGAACTGACAGGATTTCATTCTTTGTCACCTTTAAATTCTTTCAATAAAAATCTTACAATCCACTTTACAAACTAGTCCCTTATAGGATTTGTGTCTTTGTGTGTGTCTGTCTGTTTGGGGAATAATAAGGTTGTTGGACCCAATATACTCTTCCCACATAGATCAAGTCATATAACCAGTCCATAAGTAAATCAAAACCTTTTAAAAATAAATCAGCTTAAATGCAATAGAGAAAACGTATCTCTTTAGGTAAGTAAATATGGGGGACACATAGCTCATCTTTTTGTTTTTAATGCAGGAAATTCTAGTTATAAATATGGGAGCATTACCAACAATGAAAACAAAGATGAAAGTACTTCATTAAAAAATAATTCAGAAAAGGCAATTTGGAATGTGCAGGAATTTCATGAATCACATTAAATAAATGACTGTTTTAATGATCCAACTGATTAAAGCAGTTTGCCATTTATTTACAAACATGTAGGAGAAATGTGAATAAAGATATAATTGCTTTAAAGAAGTCACATTTAAATTCCTTCCTTCCTTCCTTCCTTCCTTCCTTCCTTCCTTCCTTCCTTCCTTCCTTCCTTCCGAATTATTCTCCAGATACACTCTATTTTTGACTAAAGGGGAGGACATGATGTCTAGTAATCTACATAATTCTACATACAAATAAATAGAAAATTTCCAGCTCTCCCAAAGAACAAATAAAGGATATAAATCACTCTGCTGAGTTGACAATTTATTAGGTAGGGACCTAAATACAGTGATAAATTTGTAAGCTGCATTAATTTCAGTAGGGCTATTGCCTGTATTAATCATAGGAGGATTATAGTGATTAACATGTAACAATTAGCATTTGTATTAGCAAGAGAAATATTATATTATAAAGGATTGTATTTTGATTGCATCTTGAGACTGACTTTAATTTTCAGGCAACAGTGCTGGTGCACCTGGCCTGATATTTGCTCTCTTGTTTCTCTTCAGATCTCAGGAATCTTCCTTCAGATTCCTGAGATCTGAAAAGCCTACTAGTATTTTGTAACATTTGGTTGGTTCTGTTGAAGCATTATAACAGTTTGCAACCTAAATTTCCTTGGACCAACATGGTTATAATTACTCTTTAAAATCATACTACTGAAGAATCTAATTAATTTATTGTACCTTCAGGACAAACATGATGTTCTTTTTATATAGTTAACTTATAAAATCTCCTGCAAATAATGCAACATGCATACTAATGTAGACCCTTTCAAATGATCAGTCAAATTCCTGTCTAATGGATATTATAGGAGTGTTATAATTTCAGATGACATACAGTGTACTGTAGCAGCATTTGTCCTCATCTCCTGGCTGGGTGTTGGAAATACGTATACACTAAATTGGGTTCAGCTTTGGGTCTAGTTCAAGACAATGAATATTTTGGAAAATCAGTTTATTAAAAAAAGGAAACAGAAAGAACACCATGAGAGATCAAATGAATGTGCTATCATGCTTAGTCTCTTCCTATAGTAATGGCTGGTTCCTTTATCCCAAATACAAGAATTTGGATAGGTTTATTGTTCTGTGTGAATATCTATGTTTTCCTACTTACAATACAGATTGTGTGTCTAGGCACACACACATAAATGGATTATTAGGTTTTTGCAGACGTTTCTCACCAAACATTTATGTCTATAAACAGCAATTGATATCTTTATCAATTCAGTTGTTCCAGTCAATGGTTTTTTTGGGTTTGCTGATCAAATATAGGAAGTTTTTAGTTTTTTTCATCACTGGGTTTAATGCTGGTACAAAGCTGTCCAACAGGGCACCTACTAATTTCCTCTGAGCACTATTAATAAAGTCACTGAAACAGAAATGGGCATTTTCAAGGCTACTTGTATTGCAGTGTGTGGATGTTCATGTTTTCATCCCAGCTGATATGTCTGTGTTGTGGATAAATGCAGTGATGAATGGTGGGTCAAAGAAGGAGCAGGCCGATTTTGCTCCAAGCTTGACCCCATCTCATTTCTGACATTTGAAATGACAGGTGCATTAAAAAGTTATTTGTTTGGGATGGAGAGGGAAGGGATGTCATGTGCAAGACTCACTAGAGGTGGTACCTGGTCCAGAAAAATAGCTGGAATAAGAAATTGCTCCAAGTCTTTTACATGCATGCTGTGTGGCTTTAATGCTGTACTTAGGTATGAGAATTCAGAAATAGATGCACCAGTTAGAGTTTCTTCCTGTCTGAGAGTGAAGAGAATAAATGGTTTAATTGTTGTCTTTTCATTCAACTAATTTATAATAGTTGCTTCAAATGCTCCAGCTTTTCAAAATCTGAAATCAGTGGTTTTATTTATTTTTATTTATAAAATGAGGAACTGCTTTCTCTTTCCCAAAATACTAGAACCAGAGAACAATACAATAAAATTGTATCTTGGAAGAATCAGGACAGACGAGAGAATATTTATTTTACACAACATGCATTTAAACTTTGGAATTTAATGTCATGAAATATAGTGCTGGCTTCAAAAAAGGATTGGACAAATTCATGGAAGTCATGTGGGTCAGTGGCTATTAGTTTTGAAGGTAGTGTAACCACTGAAGGCCATCTGCTGGTAGATCAGTAGTGGGTTCTAAAACCTTTACTACTGGTTCATGCGTGTGCTTGTGTGTGCATGCGATGCTTCTGCGCATGCGCAGAAGTGTTCTCGGTGGGTGGGTGAAGCCTCCTGCCACCGGCACTACCAGTTCTTAGAACCAGGCCAAATTGGGAGTAACCCATTGCTGTGGTAGACCTTCCTTGTACAATTAGTTAGCCACTCTGAGAATGAGAGATGGGGCAGGAGTCTGATCCAGCAATGACTGTTTATGTCCTTATGTCATAGAATGTTTCAATTATACATGTTTGCTTAATCTGAAATCCAATTACCATGTAAACTGGGACCCCAGCTTTTCAATTTAAAAGAAGGTTGGGAATAGTATGCAGTTACTCAATATTTTTCAAAAGGAGTAGGATTTTTCCTTAAAATTTATATTTGAAATGTAAATTTTAAATTGAGTGTGTTATCTTAAATTTTCTGAGGATAAGGTAATGGAGGCAAACACCTTTTTTCTTTTTTGATCTAATCTTTCCTTTTGTGAAGGGTGTTGCCTAAATTCAGGTCTTTCTTTCTTTCTTTCTTTCTTTCAGGTAGCTGTAATAATTCACTATGACTGCATTCACATATTATACTAAACAACAATGTGCTTTTTGATTTATTAAATTCATAATAAAGATCTTTATTAAATGAATTTAATAATTATTAACAAATAATTAAGTTTGCGTAACAAGGGATGATGGTCATAAGAGTATGTAGCAGTAATGCAGTAAGGGCTCTTTTTCTATGGTCCAGAGTTCCTCATGTTTCCTTTGTAACTGGAGTACAGCTGTACTTTCAAGTTTATGACCAGAAGTGCCTTAAATGTTGACTGCTGCTTGGAAATTATAGAAGATGTGGAATACAGCTCATGGAAGTGTATTCCACCCTCCATCTCATTCATTGTCTCATAAATGGAAAGTTTACTGTAACACAGCTCCCTTCGATCCTGCTGGACCTCCAGTATTTCTATCCATCCTCTTCTAGCTTTTCTATTTTTCTCATTCTTAGCAGGTAATCAAATGATGAGGCCAGTTCTTAAAATGCCTTTTAATATCCTCTTAATAAACAAATGGTTCAATTAAACAACTGATCGACAAATGTGCTTTCTACAGCCAAACCAATAGCATCTGACCCATTGAACTTCTCATTGGTCTGACTGTCCAAGGAACAGATTTGTACAGGGAATGTATAGCAAAGCATAAATCTCTCCCACAGCTGATTTATTTCTACTAGGCTTCAGTTCAAAATATTCACAACAGAGCATTTCTCTTGCTGGGACTACAGAGTAAGTCTTTTGTTCTTGACTGAGTACAACAGCATTGTATCAGAAAACCATCCTTGAGCAGTCAATGAGCGTAATTGCGAACTGAATGATTTGTAGAAAGACTCCAAAGGTCATGTGCTGGTACTATGCCAACATACTCTAGTGAATTTCACTTGGTCACAGGGCAATCAAAAATGAAATCTTTGTTACTACTGTTTGAGTACATGGAGTAAGCATCAGAGTAGCAAGAACCTTTTTTTGTTTGCTTTGTAGTGAGGAGTTAAACTTGTTTGTCCTTGTAATGAAGGTTAAAAACCACTTCTTTATGAAGTTCTTTATTAGACAAACATGAAATTGAAAATAGTGTATTTTAACTTGGCAAGAGTTCTGTCTATAGGTGAGGAACAAAAAAGAAAACTTCTTAGAAGACGTTCAATGTGTCTTTTTGGGGTTTTTTTCATCACGTTTTGTGATGAGAAGTTTGGCCATCTCCTTGATGTTCAGCACCTTATATTAGATTGAAGAGCTCATATCCTTTTAAGTAAAAGGAGAAAGCAGATTTTAGTGTCACATTTAAGAATCAAATCTTCAAATCTGTGCAAATCTGGCAAAATCTGATTCAGACTGTCTATTCCGTTTGGAAATTGATCTGATATAATTATTTTAATCCATTTGTAAAATTACTCCTATTCAATCAGATATTTGAATAGAATCATCAAATTGAGTCAATTTGCATTTATGAAACTGATTCAGAGGAAATTAGTTTGGGATATTATCCAAATTACATAAATCAATTTAGAACACTTGATTTAAGAAGTCAGATGTATTTTCCAATCAATTTGGAAAGCTGATTTGGCTCAGACGTTGGATTGAATTATTTTCTAATCATGTCTCCAAACTATTTGTACCAGCCTAATGTACAGGCATTAATTCTTATTTCAATTAAGTGACAGATGTGCAAGAACACAGCATAAATATTTCTGTCCTTCATTCAGAGAGAGTGGTGATCTAATTTTTAAAATGCTACCAAAATAGAAAGCTGAAGTTTGGTAGAATCAATTTGGTTCATATACTGTATCACATTAAGTTACTGTTTGCTTAATCATGGTTTTGAATACATGGCAGTGGGTTGGCATAATGGTCTGGCAGAGGGCATAGGTGGCACACGTTCTTTGCTTTTCTGCTGGAAACCCAGTTGGTTTACATACCCTGTCTCCACATCCTGTCCTGGAATTCTTGCTTGGTAGTTATTGCTATCATGATTCATCTTCAGTAAGTTTTTCATCTTGTACCCTCTGCCAACCTTATTCTGTTAGGCAAACAGGCCCACCGCAACCTGCACTGCCCTTGCGGCAAATAAAAAGGTAAAAGAAATACAATCTAGTACAACCTCCCAGCTCTGTAGAGTAGAGGCATTATATTAAACCATCTAGACCTCCTCTTCCTGAAAGATAGATCAATCTCACTAAGCATAGGCAAACTCAAATTCAAATATATTATATATGAGAACATATTTACAAAAATATAAGCAGTGTTCTCAGCATGCCACAAGATGGAGTTGGCCCATTATAATTAATGAGGTGTTAACAAAAAGAAAAATATTCTGGCCCATTATTGCTCTCCTTGTGCAGACCCCCCCCCCCCCAAGAGACAATTAGTCTATTTAGATAAAGATTATTAAAAACCCTCTAACGTAATATTTTTCCCAAGTAGAATTGTCTTTACTTTGCTCTTTTCTTCCTAGACTTTCTCTGTCTTTTTGAGGTAATTCCAATATTTACCAAAATTAAGAAAGCATCCAGTTTGTTTTCTCAGTTTAGGAACAAAAACTTGTTGCTCTGTTTCACTGGAGTTCTAACTCTAGGTATTTTTTTAAGAAGAAAGGTTTTTCCTCTCAAGGAGTTGAAAGTTTGAGGAATTTGACTATGTCTACAAGTCAAAGTCAACTCACCTACCTACATAACAAATAACATTTTCCCATCTTGGATATGAATTGAATGTCAGATGCTGGTGTAGGGGGTTGTAACATGCATATTTACTACAACTGGATTGCACAACAAAAAACGTATTTTGGTTTAGTGAGATATGGAATAACTTCAAATATGCAGAGCGTTAGCAAATATTTGCTAGATTTATAGTGTACCTTTTCTCCAAGAATTTCTGGTTACTGTCCAGTGGCTCTTTCCACAGTATTTTGCTGATCTACTAATTTAGTCACTATGTTGAAGAATGAAATTTAGTTTAGTTTAGTTTAGTTTATTTAGTTTGTCAAGCATGTATGAGAAAGCAAGTATAAGTATGAACATAACATATAAACATATA
>JANHGD010002374.1:31307-42897 GCA_027560375.1 Imantodes cenchoa
AAATGAGGACCCAGATTGTTGGGGGCAATATGCTGATTCTGTAAACTGCTTAGAGAGGGCTGTAAAGCACAATGAAGCCGTATATAAGTCTAAGTGCTATTGCTATTTCCATTTGATGCCCATCTATTTCAGTTCGATTTATTAACAGTGTTTATATTTCAACATTTCAGGAATTACAAATATTTACAATTTTGAATATTTTGAATATTAGCTTTTTACTAATTTATGTGGCATCTTCTAAATTTTTCTTAATTAATTAGACAAGTCAATCACCATCCTGACACTTCTAACATAATATTATTCATGATCTCAAATACAAAGTGATATGGTATATATCAGGACTGTCAAACCCGCGGCCCACAGGCTGGATTCGTCACACTGGCCACACCCAGTTAAGTGAAGGGGGGAAAAGTCCTGATATGTCACATGACACCACCATGATGATATGAGTTTGACACCCCTGGTATATATGGATATAAAAATATATGAAATATAAGTGTATGACGGTAAAACTAGCAGCATGTTGAGGAGCTCCTTAAGCATAGCACTGTAAGGATGACTACTGTCAGTTAAAATAAAAATTGAAGCAGGAGGTCTGGTTCAAATTAAACTATTTAATGGACCCATTAGTAAACCTTAAGCAAACTGATCTGCCTTCCAGTCTCGGTTTTCTCATCTGCAATATAAGACGTAACTATACTGATTTATCTTATTGATTATAATTAACCATTATTGAATTATATACACTGTGATTTAAACTTCTAAAACATATAACACGGTATAATATTCATTTAAAATTGTTTCCATAGCCTCATTAATCCATCTTCTTTCTTTATAAGATTTTGGACTAAAGGGTGGTGTATAAATGTAATTGATAAACAAAAGCTGACTTACACCAGTGGTGGATTCTAAACGGTTTTTTAGAACCATTAGTAACTCGACGATGATGTCACAGAGCCAGTTCTGTCAGTGTCTCTGTGGGCGTCATCATCTTGGATTTTTGCTTCTGCACATTTTTGCTTCTGCACATGCACAGAAACTATTTTTTTATTACTGCACGCATGTGCGCACAGCGTGACTCTGAGCGAACTGGCAGCAAAAGGATCCAGAACCCATCCCTGATTTACACATATGCTTCCCTTACAGTGATTAATCAGTTATTCATGAGAACTAGTTTAATGGCAGAATTAGAACATTGTGCCTGATTATTTATGCCATCTATCTGAGCATTTTAAAAACAATTCCCTTTTCCCATTCTGTTGCATATATGACATTTTGCTTCAATAAGCCTTTTGATTTCAAGAATATCTAATTTATGCTTTTGGACACGCTGTATATATTATTGTATACAAGAATGTTAAAAATTAATCTTTTTCCTGGTAGGCCATATATCAATCTCTCACTTATGAAAACATATAATAGCTGATACGATTAGTGCAGAATGCATGTTAAATAATGCCTATCTTTTCTAAACATTTTAGCTGTTGGATTCTGTAATATTTCCCCCAAAGGTCCTCAGGAACAGAACTGTGAAGTTATTTTAAGTTGTTTCCATGATCAGTTGTGCCAAATACATGGCTTCTTTTCAGTTGTTGTATTTTATATTGTTTGTATCTTTTTAAGAATAGAGCTATAGATAACCTGTGTATTTCAGAACATTTTGTGCTCCCAAATTTCTTCTACTAAAGTTAAGCAAATTTTGATCATCCATTCTGCAAATAGTTGCTAAATAAATGCCTGCTGCTAGATAAATACAATCTTAAAATTTGAAGACTGCACACAATACTTTTTAAAGAAAAAAAAATCACATTATATGTGGAAACTATCCATGGCACATACTTTAAAGTATGGTAATTGGTAATTTTAAAAAACAGTGAATGGGGCAGCAATGAAAAATTGTAACATGCAAATTTGTTCTTAAAAATCTATTCAGCAATTTGTTGCTGATGTTAAAGCTTGAGAAAGCAATTCCTCAAATTGCTTCAAAAAGATAAACAAATGAGAAATGATACTTGCCATTTCTGACATCAAAGAGAACATAACATTCCATAGAAGCAATTAATATCACTGGAAAAAAATCTGAATTATAGATATCCAAGGTGGTATGCAAAAAGGTGTAAATGAAACAGCTTCTCATGTGAAGTGACTAATTTGAAACCCAATCCAGCATTTCTTAAATGTTTTGATCCTGGGGCCTCTTCTTAGGAACACCTGCAGCTTCTATCACCCACATTTCTCTTCAATCTTTTACAATCTGTAAAATTGTTAAGAGTCAAATCCCATTCCATGTTACATTGTGCCCGTTGCTTTGATCATTGCCCTTGGGAAAGATTGCTTCATGTGGGCAGCAGCAGCTGTAAATACAACAGTTAATACTATTGAGGGATTGAGTTTCCCATTTAGATTGTTAGTCAGAAAACTGTACAGCATTTTCCATATAGCTTGCTTTCAAGTTTCTTAACTTTTAAGATCATCTGTTAAATGGATGATCTAAAATACTTTATAATGATATAGCAAAGAAGAAAAACCACGTCCATATTTTTTAATTTAGGAAAATAACTTGGTACTAAATCACTTATATATAGATTCTTACTTTGCTTGAGTCAAAATTCACAGCTTTCTATCAATCATTTAAAGGAAATCAATTTATTATCTTAATTAATTAACTAGCCATTTAACACAAAATTTGTGCTTTGTCTGTTATTTGTTTAGAACAAGAAATGAAATGAATTTTATAATTTATTGGGTTAATTAGTCTGATTATCTACAAATATATTGTAATAATACAATTTCTTTATTCCTTTAGAAATAATTCAGGCTAAATTTCTTAGGAACATATTGCAAGCTTCTGACTGTATCTCAAACATAATTCACCACTTTGAAGTCTGCATAAAAAGGACTGAGACAATGCTTGCTTACATATTTCAACACTCTGGACTAAAATATATTTTGCTTCTATAGGTTTGACTCCTTGAATTTTTATCAATAATTTTGTCTCATCCTGCACCAAAGCAATAGACAAAAAATTAGAACTCTCTGAATTTTCTTTAATTCAACACTTCACACTGAGATAGAAATGTGCAATAGCAGCAGGTTAAAGATGTTCATATCTAATTATTTTGGGCCTCAAATGCCAAGGATATATTCCTGACAAGCTCCTTCACTCTTCAAAGTCCTGCTATATATTTAGCCAATTCACAATCCCTAAATTTTGTTATGCATAATATGAAGTTGACAGATTGATATGTCCAGTTAATTTTATGATTTATGCTTACCTATATGAGGTAAGCCTGTTTTACATTATTGAATGTTATTATGTCATTGACCCCAGTAAAATTTTGGTTATTGACACCAAAAGTTTTTTCCCCTTATAAATAAGAACAATTGTATTTCTGAGTGTGAAGTTTCTGGTGAAGTAGTTTCTTCATGTATAGAAATCTTAATTTAATTTTTCTTAAGAAAACAATCATTTAAATACATTCATACTTTGAAATTGGAGATTTTATTACCATCGACAGCAGTCTTTTCTTATGTTGACTTTTTATTTTCAATGATACAATAAATTTCACTGGAATTGTGAGTTTAAAATTGCTAGAAATTAGCTAGTACTTATTGAGTAGTATCCTATAACTGCTATGGCAAAGGAAAAGGAAAGAAACACATTTGAAAATTAAGAACTGTCACTCATGGTACGAACTGCCAAAGATAAGCCTTCCTATCCTATCACATTTTATTTACTTCTCTCTACCCCCAAATATTCTTCCTGAAATTTACTATATCTCGTTGGGGGAAGATAATTGGGAATGTTAATCTGTTCATCTATTCAGCACTAATATCTTCTGTCATAAACCAGATTTTCACAAGCAAGGTTTTCTAAAAAATAATTCAGTGATTTCATCTTCTATAAATAGAATAGCTGGACAAATGTATGAAATATTATTTTATGTTAGTATATATACCCATGAATATATAAGAACACAAATGTAAGTACAGGTAGTCTTCAATTTACAACAGTTCACTTAGTGACCGTTCAAAGTTACAATGGCACTGAAAAAAGTGACTTATGACCATTTTGTACACTTATGACTGTTGCAGCATCTCCATGGTCATATGATTTACATTCAGATACTTGACATATGACTCACATTTATGATGGTTGCAGTGTCCTGTGGTCATGTGATCCCCTTTTGTGACCTTCTAACAAACAAAGTCAATGGGGAAACCAGATTCACTTAACAACTGTATTACTAATTTAGCAACAGCAGTGATTCACTTAACAAATGTGGCAAGAAAAGTGGTAAAACTTGGCAAAATTCACTTAACAAATTTCTCACTTAACAAAATAAACTTTGGGCTCAATTGTGGTCGTAAGTCAAGGACTACCGGTCAGACAAAATTCACAAATACAATAATTAATAATATTAAGTGGTGCAAAAATAATGGATTCTCCATAGTGGGTGGAGCTAACCTCCAAGAATGAGATGACACCATCCCTTCAGCCAATGAGGACTGAGTCTGACAAATTGATACCTTCGTCCTCCTGCCTCAATTCCCCCTCTTTTGACTCAGTCCTCAGGCTGAATAGGACACATGTTCTCCAACTGCTCCCATTCTTTTGAGGTATTCTCCAACAGCTCCGACAGTTCAAAGGCATGTTTTCTCCCCAGCTGACTGTCAACACTGGAATTGAGCAGCTGGGAGCTTTGGCTCACCCTATGTGCCAGCCTTCCAGCGAGAGCCGTTGCTTCTACGGGGTTCTCCTTTCGTCTCTCCCTCAAGGGATCACCCCAGATCTTCAAGTCTGACCCTGTGTCGGCCTGGCCTAATCAGTGTTAGCTGCTTCCTTCCTCACTCGGTCTCTAGAGCCTTTGTGCTTGTGAGACGAAGGGCCAGGGAAGATTGCCTTTGTTGCTGCCCATCCAGGTGTGACAGGTCTGGCATTTGCCTTTAGAGCTCTCATGCTCGTGCTGCTGCCTCGTTGCTCGTGTGGCTCGTGTGGCTCATGCAGCTCGTGCAGCTCGTGCAGCTGCCTTCCAGCACAGGGGCCTCAGTCCCTTGATACCGGTGCTAGCCACCCTGCCTCTCAATATCTGTAACAGCCTGGACTCTTTCTTGCCGCTGGAGCTATCTCACTCGTGCGGCCAGCCACTTATTTTAAAAGACCAAGTCTTCCAGCATAACAGTTTTTTGCCCCGAGTACCATGACCATCTGCTTGCTAGCGCGGCCTTCTTGACTCACTTCCTGTGCTTCCTGTGCTTCCTCAACAGCTAAAAGTGGCAGGACATTGGCAGTGGCCATTTTGAAGCACTATATCAGCAGGCAGTGGCAGTCGCCATTTTGTCATGGTGGCCATTTTGACTCCATACAGCCACCGATTTGCCCTAAGCCAACTCAGCGAGGTGGCTGCCATTAGCAGAGGCCATATCAAGTGGGGCACGGCCCTAGTTATTTACCCACTACAGTTGCAGTCTCACAGGCCGGGTTTGGGCGCAGCAACGGCTAAGCCTCCTCAAAGGTGCTATGTCAGAGGATGCCAAGTCTCACAAAAGTCATTTCAATAAGAGGCAACCTAATAGGATTCGGCCTCCAAACCAGAGCCTTCAGCTGGCGTGTGCAGTTTGGCCGGCCACAAAAACATGACCTACAAGCAGCACCCATCAGCTGTGGGCATTCCTTCCAAGCCCTCTAAGATGACCCAAAGGGATGAAAAACACAGGGCCCGGGCGCTTGACAAGGTCTGTGCCAGGTCGACCCATAGTCACCAGGAGCCTTGTCGAGCTGGATCATTTAGCCCCACCCCAGCAGTTAGAGGTGACCAAGACATTGAGCTAGTCAAGGTGGCCTCTCTGGACCCCTCTGAAGTGGTGTCCTTGGATAACCCTAATTTGACGATTGTGGACAGAGACATCTGGGTGGTCCCTCCATGTCATAAGGCTCCTGTGGCGCCACCTTCCAAAACCTCAGCAACCTTTACTCCGATGGCTGCTGGGCTTCGAGACCCCTCCTCGATTGCAACTCTCGACCCTGCGGTCCATAACCTGATAGCCATCTCTATAAAACAGGGCATTGAGGCAGGTCTCCAACAGAAGGGCAGGTCCACAGCTCCTCCCACTGAAGTGGCAGGACTTTCTACCCATGACTATTCCTCAGAGTATATAGATCATACCTGTGGCAAGTATAACCAATGCTCGCGAGGGTCCCACTCAGATCTCGAAGAGAGTGAGTTAGACTTGGATCTCTCTGAGGACAAGGGACTTTCCCCTGACCCTCCTGTTTTGTCAGGCCTGTTCCATCCCAGTCTACTCAAATCACTTTTATTTAAAGCGAAGAATGTGGCAAATCTAGGAGCCTCTCCTTCTGAGACATATGATACAGCATCTGCCAAGGATCCCCTGTTTGAGGAGACCACTTCGGAAGCAGAGGTGATACGGGCTCCTCCGCTCTTTGTGGAGGCCATCAAGTGCCAATGGCTTTCTTCTGCCTCAGGACCCTTGCCAAATAATCTGGACAAATGATATTTCAATGTGGCACTAGAGCTGGTGCAATATTTACAACTGCCTCCTGTGGATGCTTCAGTGTCAGCTTTGTACTCTTCAAATCACATGCTAGGTGAATCCGAAGAGCTGCTGCAGCCAGAAGACTGGAGGATAGAGCAGGCACTCCAGAAAGCTCACCAGGCTGCTGCCTGGGCAGTCAGAGCATCCACACTGCCTCCTTCTTCTCACACATATTGTTGAGGTGGCTGAAACAACTCCAGGAATGCCTCCCTGTCTCCAATGTCAGGGCTCATCAGGGCCTCAATAAACTGCTGGCTGTGGCCCAGTTCACCTCTGACGCCACCCTCCAGTTGGCCCGCTTTGCTGCCAGATCCATGGGCGCTTCCACAGTAGTGAGAAGGATGCATCGGCTGCACAGCTGGCAGTCAGACACGCAGCACAAATGGCATCTCGCACCTGCACCATATCAGGGCCAGCTGTTGTTTGGGGAGGTTCTGGACCCTTTCGTGATAGAATCCCAAGATAAGTGGAAGATCCTCCTTTCCTATTCCTGTACGGGCTCCTTTTGTCCCTTCCCTTATAATATGCGTACCTTTCGGGCCCCAGATCAGGAAACGGGGTTCAGCAGATTTCAGGGGCAGTATGGTGCCAGACAGGGCCCAGATAGGCAGCCCTTTTGAGGTGCAGGACATCACCCCTTCCAGCATGCTAAGTGATTCCATCTCAGACCCTCCCATTGGGGGCTACCTGGGGCTTTTTGCAAGCAGACGGAAGGAAACTATGACTGATTGTGGGTAAGGAAGACTGTGTCATCTGGGCTCTCCCTAGAATTCCTCTCCACCCACCCATCCCGAGGTTTTTTATCAGATGCCCTGTGTCACCCAACCCTGATAAGTGTGGCCTCATGAATGCTGCCATCCAGCATCTGCTGGATATCCAAGCCATCCAGTGAGTGCCAGAGGACCAGCTAGGGCAGGGGTTCTACTCCATCTTGTTTGTGGTCCCCAAATCCTCGGGTGGGTGGAGAGCTATTCTTGATTTGAAGTATCTAAATCGCTGTCATCTATAAGTGATTAAAAATGTACACGTTTCAGTCCATCTTGAGTGGCATACGGAAGGGGGACCTCCTTACTTTGATTGACCTCATAGAGGCCTATCTCCACATACCAATTCAGTTTCCCTACCAAAAATATTTAAGGTTCTGCTATGATGGGTCTCATTATGAGTATAGAGCCCTCCCATTTGGCCTTTCCTCAGTGCCGAGGGTCTTTACCAAGATGTTAATGGCAGTAGCCACAGATTTGACATCGATACCCATGCATGTCCAATGTTACCTGGACGACATACTCATACAGTCATTGTCCAGGCACCAGGCAGTGCAAGATGTCCAGGTAACAGTTAACTCCCTCAGACACCACGGGTTCTCGATAAATTTAGACAAAAGTCATCTGTCCCCTACCACCAGACTGACCCATTTAGGAGTCATTGTGGATTCTCTGGAGTGCATGGTATACCTCTCTTAGGAGCATCAAGACGATCTCTTGGATCTTTCCCAACAGGTTATGAGACAGCCCAGGGTACCCCTGAAGCTGCTTTCCATGCTCCTGGGGAAAATGATATCTGCCATACACATTACCCCTTGGGCACACCTGCCCTCTAGGGAATTGCAATTGTTTCTCTTACCCTTTCAGAGGTCGGGACACAGCATGTCACCTTCCAAGGTACTGGTATCCTCCCCCGTCTGACACTCGCTCTGTTGGTGGACTTTGCCAGCCATCGTGAAGGGTTCCTTCTTCCTGGAACCACACAGAATTACCGTCACCACAGACGTCAGTTTGTACGGCTGGGGCGCTCATGCTCAATCAACGACGGTTCAGGGAAAATGGTCCCTGACAGAGGCGCAGTACCCCATGAACAGGTTGGAGCTCTGAGCAGTCTACCTTGCACTCCAACACTTGCAATATCTGCTGGCCAATTGCCATGTACTGGTACTTACAGACAATGTTGCTGCAAAAGCCCACATAAACCAGCAGGGGGATACAATGTCCCACCAGTTGATGGACAAGGCCAGGACCCTGGGCCTTTGGGCAGAATGCCACCTTCTCTCTCTTTCAGTGCAGCACATCTCCGGGGCCACCAATGTGATGGTGGATTGGCTCAGCCGTACCACCATCGACCAGGCGGAGTGGAGCCTCCACCCATCCCTCTTCCAGGCCCTGGTGAGTTGGTTCAGTCACCCCAGTGATAGACCTCTTTGTCACCCTGGCAAATACCAAGCTGCCCAGGTTCTTCAGCTGATACCAGATGCAATGTATGGAGGGCACAGACGCTCTTCTCTGCACCTGGCCAGCTGGCCTGCTGTATGCGTTCCCTCAGTTGCCCCTCATCCCCAAGGTCATCCGGAGGATTTTGGAGGAGAAGGCCAAAGTAATCCTCCTCATCCCCCACTGGCCCAGGAGAGTTTGGTTTGCGGACTTGAAATCCCTGTCCATCTGCCAGCCTTGGAGAATCCTGCCAACAGAGTCTTCACTCAGCCAGGGTCGTTGGTCCACCCGGACCCCCAGTGGTACCAACTGACCACCTGTCACTTGAGCGGTGCACTCTACGACACCACAATGTTTCGGACTGTATCATTCGGACTCTCCAGGTCTCCAGGAAGCCATCTACTGAGAAAATCTACTCGGCCACCTGGAAGATTTTCTGCTCCTGGTGCTCACAGATGGGGTATTCCATTGTTGATTTATCCATCATCAACATCCTCCAATTCCTACAGCATGGCTTTGACAAGGGTCTTTCCCCCAATAAGCTCCATCGTCAGGTGGCAGCACTTTCTTCCATTTTCTCCAGTGGTTCTCTGGATTCCTTATCACAACAATCCCTGTTGCGTAGGTTCCTGAAAGGGGCTGTGAATGTGTGCCCCTCTGTCATCCAACCTGGGACCTCTCAAAGGTTCTCCTATCACTGACGGGTGCCCCCTATGAGCCCTTGAGGACCACTTTGCTTCGCCACCTTACCTGTAAGGTGGCATTCCTAGTGGCTATCATCTCCATTCAGAGGATTTCTGAGTTTGCCACCTTGTCTGTTAGAGGGGGATCTCTGTATATTTCATTCTGATCAAGTGTTCCTCCAACTGGACCCCATGTTTGTTCCAAAAATAAACTCTTATTTTCACAGGGCCCAGGAAATTGTCTTACCCAGTTTCTGTGCAAATCCTTCATACCCCCTAAAAAGACAATGGCACACGCCTGGTGTTAGGAGGGCGCTAAAGATCTACTTCAAATGCACTTGCACCTAGCGCAGAACTGAAGTGCCATTCATCTCTTTTCAACCCACTTCCTTGGGCCAAAAGACATCCTCCTCCACTGTAGGGTGCTGGCTGCATAACGTCATTGCGAAGGCTTATGATGTGCAGTCCCTACCATGACCAACCAGGGTGATGGCGCACTCAAGCCGTGGTGCACCAACAATGGCAGCATGGTCCACTCAAGCATCCTTTGAGGAGATCTTCCTGGCGGCCACTTGGGCTTCACCAATGTCATTTATCCACCACTACAAAATAGACATTTATGCGTCAGCTGAGGCGGCATTTGGTCGCAGAGTTTCTCCCACAGACTGGGGAAATCAGCCAGACTTAGCCCTCCCAATAGACAGACTGATTTGGTATGTCCCATTCTTGGAGGTTAGCTCCACCCACTATGGAGAAGGGGTGTTGGTCTTAACTAATACGCCTCTTCTCGCAGGGTGGAGCTAACCTCCAATCCTGGCCAAAGTTAGTCTGGTCTGGCCTTCGGGACATCAAATTGTTATCTTTTAGTTTGTTGACTTTGGGAGCTATATGCAGAGTCTGACCATCATTCTTCATCAAAAGAAGGAGAATTGAGGCAGGAGAATGAAGATATCAATTTGTCAGACTCCGTCCTTATTGGCTGAAGGGACGGTGTCATCCTTTCTTGGAGGTTAGCTCCACCCTACGAGAAGAGGTGTATCAGGTAACACCAACGCCACTTCTAAACTGTTATGATCTTGAAACAGCTCACTGAAAACAACTTGCAACATTATGCTTGCACACTTAAAAAACCAGATATAATTTGTTTATTTTGTTACTATTGTTCATGATTTATCCCTATTTGTTAAACTTATAAAATGAAATTATTCCAGAAAACTACATCCAACAACTGAAACCACTTATACAATGCATAAGTTGAGTCCTGTTAACTTTATCATAAATAAAAATTAGTTTGCAGATTGGAAAGGTTTGTATTTTGTAATTTTCAACTGTATTCCATCGTCCTTGTACAGGACATATACATATTCTGCACAGAATTTGTCAGACACCAGGTTTTATCTGCCTATTTGTTACTTGGATGTCATTTAGGAAATAGTTTAAAACAATACATATTTAATAAAGCAACCTCCATTAAATTCTTTTTTTGTTAGCCAAGTTTAGTTTTGAGTTAAACAAAAGTAAAGTGTGTTGACTGTTATATGCAGTTAGATTTCTTCAGCAGATGCAAAGCCCTTCCCGCTCTTGAGAATGTTGAGGATAGTATTTTTAGAAAGCTTTGGAAGCAACTGCCAACATTCATTCTGATTGAAGCTCTGTGGCCTTTAATAACCTGCTTCAGTGCACGCATAGTTTTGAAGTCTAGACTTTGTATTTTTTAAAATGAATTTCAGACACCCATTTATTATCAGCTTTCTAGTTATACCTTTTGTTATTCATAGGCATATCATACAGCATGGTTCCTTTGATATAAAACTGTTTATACAATGCTTCTACCATCTTTGGCTACACAACAAAGAGTGCACTTCTGAGCTAAAAGCCACGTTAATCTGAAATATATGCCTTCTGTTTTACTTCTTAACATGAAAATAATCATTGGTGTTATTCTTTCTTTTTTTAAATAAAGTATAGTCTCTTATGTGAAAATAATGAAGGCAAACCAATTACATTTTTGTGCCTTTCTTGTTTCTGCGATGATCTCTTTCTCAGAATGCATGCAGTAAATTGAGCACAATCAAATTCACAAAGTATATCCATATCAGCAGGGGCGGGTTCCTAAATTTTTTACTACCACTCTGTAGGCTTATT
>JANHGD010002374.1:64291-74623 GCA_027560375.1 Imantodes cenchoa
ATAAAAATGTGATTAAGTAAAAAAATGAAAGGCATTCAAGGAACTACAGGCAGCACACTAGAATTCAGAAACTGGTGCACAACAAGGAAGGCATGTGAAGGAATTCAGACCAGCCATTCATTATGTAAAATCAAAAGAGGGAAAAGGGGGTGGGGGTGGGAATGAAGGCCAAGATTTTTCTATCATTTAGCTATTTCTCAAATCCACAAAACAGTAACTTTTAAAAGGATATGGGAACTGCTATAAAAGTTGAAAGGAAATACACGAAGAGATTTTTCTGAAAGGATTAATTTGAATGTCAGTGTGTTTGCTTTCCTATGCATGAGAAGAAAAAAATGACATAGGAACCTTGAGCAATAAGTCCATGATTATTTTACTTAAGACATTACTATTGATACCTGGAAGAAGCAACATTATGATGAGAAATAAAAGCTGAAATTTCTAATTAGAAGTGTGGTATTTAATTAAAAATGTCTTTTTGGAAATGTACAGTTCTTATGATTTACTAAAATTTCTTTGCATTTTTATGTTACCATGACTGTTTTTGAAAAAAATGTGTAAATAAAATAATGTATCTTTATAAAGTATACTGTATGTACATGTATGAATTCATATGTATATGTCTAGAATCAGTACCCACTAACACTTCATCTCATTTCTGCTCATACACACAATATTTTTATATGCATTATCCACAAGATAATCACACGCACATACACATTCAAGTGCAGTAGTTAGATAACATTTTTCTGAATCTCTTACATATGCCTTGTGTTTTGTGCCAATTTTTTCTTTTTCATTCATTTTTCTTTTATAATGGTATGAGAAATTGTATTTTAAGCATTCCAAAGAATTTGTAACTTCTCAACAAGTAAAAGTTAGTATTTTAAATTAAAAATTGGATTATTTTATTTGTTCTTCCTTTTGCTAATATCATAAAATTTCAAGGAAAGTTTACTTTTTAAATACATTGTTTTAAATCATTGACTTTATCAGAAAAATCTGTCTTCTGATACCTTGCCATTATTACTTAAAGTAGTATCCAACCTTGACCACTTAAAGGTTTCTGAACAAAACTGCAATGATCTGCATGCTAGTGGCATATGTAGTATGCTGTAAATACAGTTAGACTTGTATCTGATTTCTGTATCAGTTTCTCTATCAATGTTACCCACAGACCAACATAGCATCCCTTAGTAGAACCATACTCTGATTCAATACTGATTGTATCAAAACTATATTCTGTTCATGATAACTGATGCTTTCAATGTTAAGTATTTTCAGTTACATTAGACCAAAAGAAGAGCTACAAATCCATCTAAAATTTTAAAAAGAACAAAGAGAAAAACCTATAAGTAAAAAGAGGGGTTTAAACACAGCTGCTAAGTCCAAGAACTTGTCTTGGATCTAACACTTAATCATGTTTCTTTAAGCACACGGCTTTGGTCCTATTTCTCAAATATCTGCAAAATCCTGTGACATTTATTTCCAGAGTATTATTACAACTAAATCAATAGATAAACCAGTTGTCACCAATCAGTCAAATATTTATTTTGGGCATAGACCAGAATAATTGTGATATACTCTTGAAATTATCTTCTCAACTTGCTTCCTGTGTTTGCCTCTGAGATCAAAGACCTCGTTTCACAGTTAAAATCCAAAAAAGGCCTAGGACCCAGAAGAAGGTTTCATGCCCAGAATTATTAAAGAGAAAGCAGGGACTAGTAAGCTCCAATTTTGGTTGCCCATTGTTAAAAGCTCAGCACATTTCTGTATTTGAAATAGGAAGAAGATTGCTAACTATCGCTACTTAAAGGTACTGGATGAGTTTAAAAATGAAAATATCCTTGCTGAACAACAGATTAAGCTTCAAAAGGACTAATAAATTTTCCAGCATTATTTCATTCTCCACCACTTGGCACAGAAACATTATTTAGGCTCACTTTTCACAGCCATCACCAATTTTAAATCTATTTTTTAAAAAATATAATTCAAAGAGAGAAGTTGTGAGAAAAATTAAGGGTATACTCAGTATATAATATATACTCATACAGTTCTCCATTCCAACAGCATTTTAAAAATCACATGTTCCCTCTGGGGCAATCTCCCAAGGGTTCTCTCAGCAGGGATGATTCTAGATTGTTTTCTATTTAACTTGAATGCCAGTTTAATAATCTAGATGATGTCTGCCCCACTCATCTCTTCTCTATGTTAGCAGGCTAACAAAAATTCATGTGAACACATACGAAGACAGCAATCGGTTTAAGATAGAGAAAGGAGTGCAACAAGATTGCATTCTCTCCCCTTTCTTATTCAACCTGTATCCTGAAATAATCATGAGGAAGCTAGATCTTGAAGAATAAAAATTCGGGGTAAAGATAGGTGGAAGAAACATCAACCATCTTTGATAAGCTGATGATACAACTCTTCTCTCAAAAACCAAAAAAGGTATAGAACATCAGATCAAGAAAATCAAAGAAGAAAGTTTGGTTTCTATCTGAATGTCATAAAGACTAAGCTCATGACCAGCGCAAGGAATGGAAACATCAAAATAGAAATTGATGGTGAAGAGATAGAATGTGTAGAGAAAAATCACTTTTCTAGGGTCACAGATTACTCGAAGCAGTGAATGCAGCCCAGAAATAAAACATCAGATTACACTGGGGGCATAGCAATGATGTACATGAGCCAAATATGGAAAAGCAAGGACATCAGCATGGTAACCAAATGTAGGTTAATCTGCTGTACTGTGTTCCCCGTAGCTACCTATGCTTGTGAAACCTGGGCCTTAAAAAAGCAAGACAGGAATAAATCAATTTGTTTTAGATGTGGTGCTGGAGATATGTATTCCTTGGACAGCAAAAGTGACTAACAAGCAAGTACGGAGCATAAAACACCAGACATGTCACTGGAAAGAACTACAGGTAATCCCCTGGATATGAGGGTTCCTTTAGCAAATTTTCATCAGAACGAATTTATTCAGAAAGGGTACTTATGTTAGAATTTCATAACTGTGATCAAAAACAGGCCTCCGTAGCCATGTGATTTGAATTCAGTCACTGCTGCAGCAGCTGCCATTTTTAACTCTGTGACTTGCCTGTGCCATTCAGGGTTACTATCCAATTTCCTGAAGCCAGCATTTTTTTTTTGTCCCTGGTCATATGGCCAAACAAGATTAGCTGAATTTTGCAGCCAGCCCGACACCGAGTTTGTTTGTTTGTTGTTGTGGTGGTGCTATGTGTAGAATCTGCCTGTGCTTGAGAACTGAGGTGCTGGAATTGCTTATGTATGATTTTAAAATATTCTTTTTCGTTACTCTGTAGTACTGTACTGTTTGTAAGCACTTTGGGAACTGCTCTGCTTCTTTTTAGGTACTGTACTATACTTTGCAAACTACAATATTGTGTAGTTCTTTGCAAGGATAAAGTTTGTTTTCATTTGTTTTGAAACTGCTTGTAGAAATGTGTAGCCAGCATCTACACAAAACACACTATATAATGTTGTGCACTGTATCTCTTCTCTAAACTTGCAAATTTGCAAGCTATTTATATGAGTTTTTGGATTTTGCCTGGAGAGGCTTGTGCAAGAGGCTTGGAGAGGTAGTGGTTTTTTAAAAAGAGGTTTTAAATCTAAATTACCTCTGGAAGTTGTGGGTGCCCCATCACTGGAGTCTTTTAAGAAGAGAGAGACATTTATCAGAAATTCTTTTGTGAGAGCAGCGAATTAGACTAGATGACCTCAAAATCCCTTCCATCTGTGTTACTATAGCAAGCCAAGAGTTCTGTAAATCTCCCTTGGTGCCTGCTACCGGAAATTAGGGGCAGGTGGGTTTTTTTTAAAAAAGCAACTGCAATCAGAGAGTTCTGTAAATCCCCCCCCCCCCCCCCCAAGATGCTTGAGCTGATCAGCAGCAAATGGGTTTTTAAAAAAACTGTAGATGGAGAGATCTACAGCTGCTTGGAGGCAATTTAGTTTCTCCTTCGGCTGTACTGGAAACAGCTGATCAGCAGAGGCAGAAAAAGCTGAACAGCTGCTTGGCAGGAAGTAAATCAGATAGTCATTCATTTAATGAGCCATTCGATTCAATTAATGAATTTGATTTAAAAAAATTGTAAAATAGATAGAATTTTTTTGACTTATGACCTTAATGGGCAGGCTCCATTAGGTTCGTACTTCGGGGACTACCTGTATTACAAAGCTGTGTTTCACTAATTTGATCATGTCATGTGGGGGAATTTACTGGAGAAAACAATTATGTTGGGAAGAGTTAGTGGTAATTAAGAAATTAAGCCACCAAAGAATACGAGGGCTGACTACTATCAAAGCTGACACCAGCCAGAGCATAGGAAAACTCAAAGAAGTAGTGCAAGATTGGAAGATGTGGAGAGACCTGGCCTATATAATAGGACACACCTGAATGGATAATATCATAAATATAAATTCTATCTCTACTCTTGTATATGCAAATAAGATGATCCTGACTGTCTCCCCGATGCGAATGAGAAAGGCATTGCTGACTCTGACTCTGTTTTGTTTAGAAGAAAAACTAGCAATAAATTATCAAAAATATTTATATAAATTATTATAAAATTCACAACTGCCAAATCAATGGCAACGCTCACAAGCAGAGAGCACTTATAAATATTTTGGTGGGTTATTTCAGCCTCAGTACCCTGCAGAAATTTCTCTTTCTCAGAATCTGTGTTCATGGTGGAATAGTTTAGTGGAATCATTGAGACACTTTTATTTCACTTCTCTCTCCTGGAAAAAAATTATTTATCCTATCCTGAAGAAACTTCCTAGCAGAGAGCATGAATTCCTTCCCCATTAGATCACTAGTTACATATACATATACATACATACACACACACACACACACACACACACACACACACACACACAATGGAAGAGGAAGGGGGAAGGGAAAAAGGAAGGCTGATTTTAAAATGTTGAGATTTATATATTAAAAAGATTGAATCATTCATTTATATACTGTATTTTTTGTACCATAAGATGCTTTTGAGGAAGAAAACAAGGGGGAAAAAATCTGCCTCTATCTCCCAGCATCCATCGGTATTCATCTGGCTAGGGTCCTTGTAGCAAACAGCGAACAACCTGGTCAGCTTCAGCACATTATTGCAGCCTGATTTAGCACGAGCAGCTGATTGGTGGTTGGATCAGCCTCCTGGAATACAGCCGATCAGCTGTTCTAGGGAATCGCCACCACCTCAGGACACGTAAGTTCAAGATGCATTTGCTATTTTCCATCTTGAACTACATTCGAAGGGGGGATTTTATGGCCTCTATCGACCTTATGGAAGCCTACCTGCATATCCCCATCCACTGGGATCACCAGCAGTTCCTTAGGTTCTGCTATGCAGGTAGGCACTTCCAGTACCGGGCTCTCCCCTTTGGGCTGTCATCCACCCCTCGGGTATTTACAAAGGTGTTGGCGGTACTGGTGGCACACTTACTGTCTTCAGGAGTTAGAGTCCACTGCTGCCTGGACGATATCCTGTCCTGGCATCCCACCATCAGATGGCCCTGGACCACCTCCACCATACATTGTCGCTCCTGGTCAAGATGGGCTTCTCTGTCAATGAAGCCAAGAGCCATCTCCATCCTTCCACATGCATCCTCCATCTGGGGGCTGTCATTGATTCCCTTGAATGCAGGGCCTTCGCCTGACCGACAGGCCAGAATTAGGGACATCGCATTTCAGGTCCTCCACCTCCGGGAAGCCCCAGTTTCTCTTCTCTCCACACTTCTGGGGAAGATGGTGTCAGCCTTTTCCATTGCCCCATGGGCACGCCTGCATTCAAGGGAACTCCAATGGCTTCTCTTACCATTCCAGAGAACGAAGCACAGAAACTCCAGTGTCCAGATCCTGATGCCCCCAAGGGTTCGCACGTCCCTTCATTGGTGGACATCTTCAGTGGTATCATGGGGGTGTCTCTTCCTGGAACCCTCCTGCGACCTTGTGACCATGGATGCCAGTTTGTCAGGATGGGGGGCCCATTTTCAAGGCTTGGTTGCACAGGGCAAGTGGACACCGACAGAGGCCAAGCACCCCATCAATTAGCTGGAATTCAGGGCAATATTTCTGGCTCTCAAGGCCTTCGCCCCTCACATTGCAAGTCACCACGTGCTGGTCCTTATGGCAACACTACAGCCAAGGCACATGTGGTCAGGCAGGGGGGAATTCGATCACGCTCCCTGATGAGAGAGGCCAGCAGACTCTGCCACTAGGCAGAGCGCTGCCTCCTCTCTCTGACGGCGGACCACATTGCGGGGGCAGACAACATCATGGCCAATTGGCTGAGCCAGTTGTCAATCAGCCCGGCAGAGTGGCGCCTCCAGACAGACCTTTTTTGACAACTGATTGCCAAATTTGGTCAACCAACGGTCGATCTATTTGCCACCAACTTCAACAACAGCTCCCCAAGTTCTTTTCTCAGTACAGCTGACCAGGGGTGGAGGCCCACAATGCTCTCAGGGCCCCCTGGCCCAAGGAGCTCTTGTACGCCTTCCCTCTCTTTCCCATAATTTCCAGGGTAATTCAGAAGGTGGTACAGCAGAGGGCAGAGGTAATTTTGGTGGCTCCCCACTGACCAGGACAGCCTTGGTTCACCGAACTCTGACAGCTGTCTGTGGCTCCTCCCTGGCCCATACCACTCAGACAGGATTCTCTATCCCAGGGGTCCATCCATCACCCGGACCCAGCATGGTTGAGACTGACCACCTGGCGGTTGAGCAGAGCTCTTTAGCCTGCCAGCACTTCTGTCAGAGGGTCATTACAATCATGCTGGCCTCCCGCAGGGGTTCCAGCCAGCGGATCTACTCTGCCACCTGGCGTGCCTTTTGTGCATGGCGTGCACGAGTTGGCTGTTCTCCCTCCAGGGTCCCTAGAATCCTTGAATTCCTCCAAGATGGGCTGGACAAGGGTCTTCGACCAAACACCCTCTGTAGACAGGTGGCTGTCCTGTCCTCCATCCTATCCTGTGGTAAGGCCCCATCCTTGGCTCACCTTTCAGAGGTAAGGCAGTTCCTGTGGGGGCACACAACATCTGCCCTCTGACAGTGCACAGGTTCCCCTCCTGGGACCTTGGGCTTGTGCTCGAGACCTTGACTAGGAGTCTGTACAAACCCATACGCAGGGTGTCTCTCCGGCATCTGACATACAAAGTGGTCTTCTGGTTGCTATTACTTCAGCCAGGAGGATCTCCAAGTTGTCAGCTCTGTCGGTCAGGGGAGATATTTGTATTGTACATCTGGATAGGGTAGTGCTCTGTCTGGATCCTACCTTTATCCCAAAGATCAATTCCTGGTTCCACCGGGCTCAGGAGCTGACCTTACCTACCTTCTTCCCTAATCTGACATCAGAGGTGGAGCTTAAGTGGCACAAATTAGACCTTCGATGTGCCATTCGCACATACATAGATCATATGGCCTCTATCCAAAGGTTGTAATCCCTCTTTGTATCCTTCCTACCCCCTTCCTCAGGGCCCAAGGTGTCAACATCCACCATAGGTTGCTGGATCCGGGCGGTCATTGCTTCGGCATATGATCTTTCCTCTTGGACCTGACCTCGCAGAATTATGGCCCACTCCACCAGGAGTGTGGCCATTTCGGCAGCCTGGCGCTCCAGGGCCTGCCTTGAGGAGGTGTGCCAAGCCGCAACCTGGGCCTCCTCTCTCCAATTCATTCAGCATTACCAGATAGATGAGTTTGCTGCTGAAGATGCTTCCTTCGGCCACAGGGTCCTTATGTCTGGAACCCAGACTGTGGGTTGAGGAAATTCTTTTTTTCCTGCCCTAGGACACACGGCTTGGATATGTCCCATCCTGGCTGATAGTTCCACCCACTACGGAGAAGGGGCGTTGTACTTACCGGAAATGCTCCTTCTTGTAGGGTGGAACTATCAGCCAGTCCCTCCCTAGGTTTCCTTCAGGTCTACAGGGGACTGAGGGGGACACTTCTGGCAGCACGTTGATTGTCATTCCTGATTATTTCTATGGCATGATTACATTTATAAACCATTTAATAATCAATTCCTGCTGATATCTTCTGCATGGTTGCAATTGCAGATTAACTGCAATTCATGTTTGAGCTCCTTGTTGAGGTTTTTTTTTCTTGTTCCTCGCTGTTAATAAATTGGAGAAGTTTTTGTTTCTGTGACCACGCTGGGTCTGTGTTTTCTTCGGTCTTCATCATTAACTGGGAAAGCTAGGCAGAAGTGTCCCCAGTAATTTAATTATGTAGACTCAGTCGTATCTGATTGGAGAGGTCAAACTCATCCTGGCTGATAGTTCCACCCTACGAGAAGGAGCGTATCAGGTAAGTACAACGCCCCTTCTGCTTAATCAATAAACCATCTTTCCAATCAGCCTCCATGTTTCCAGTGTCTTTCTCCCGGCTTGGAAATGAAGCAGAGGGATTTTTCTTTCCAAAGGAGTGGGAAGGACAGATAATTTTATTTAAAAGATCAAAAATAGAGATGCAAGAAGTAAGATATAATCTATAAAATATATATTATAAAAAGAAGTCATTAGTTGAACATTCCTCCTTCCTTTCATTTTTTTCGTTTTTCCCAATCACTAAATACTGCTTAAGTGTTTATACTTCGTTTTAAACTTTATTGGGTTTTGGTCATATCATTTTGAATAATGTTTCAGTTGCTGTTTCATTTATTTCTCTCTCCCCCCTACAAAAAAACCCCACACATCCTCATATTCTAAATGTTTTAGCTTGTCTTTCTATGTGATACATTGTGTCCAAGGGAACCATTCCTACTTGAATTTAGTTGCTAAATTCAATATATTCTATAATGAATATATACAGTCAATTTCTCCACTGCTGCATATTCTCCAGTTTTGATCTCCCAATCTTGTATTGTCAGCAAGGTTTCTCTTTTTTAATGCTATGCTAGGTTAATTCTTGCCACTGACAACATGTATCTCAATACATTGTGATAGTCTCATTTTCATGGTAGAATGTTTCTTCTTTGTTATGACATTTTCAGCATTTATTGTTATATGATTTGTGCATTGAGTTATATGTCCTCTTTGCAATCTATAAAACATTTTATACAAATTTTCCTTTAAATTTTAGATTGGAGTAAATTTTATACCTTTTTTCCATAACTTCATTGATCCAATTTTATTTCTTCCTTAAAATTTGTCATCCATTTTATCATGCAATTTTTAATTTGCTCTGTCTCTATATTGTACTTCAGAAACAATTTATAGATATGTCCTAATAAATGATCATGTTTTAAATAAGTACTTCAGATTCCATTATCTTGCTCAGTGTCTCTCCTTTTTATCTTTCTACTTGTTAGCAAATAAATTAACTGTGATAGGTTCTTTCCTTCATGGAACAATTCTTGTTGTGTGGCTCATCGATTTCCTGAATTCAAATATATTATATTGGCCTATCTGATTAAAATTTTCTTATTACTGTTATCTTTAGACTAAAAAAGTATTTGATGAGAATAGGAGAGATTGCCAGACTTATTCTTGCTTTAAATGACTCCCACTTTTAATAAACTTTGTTTATTATCAATAATATATATATTATTACAATACAAATTCTTTTCTTCTTTTGCTTTTTTCTGCATAGATACTGTACTTATGAAAACAAGTAGCTAGAGCTGCCACTTTTATATGTGATATTCTACTATTTGGAAATTTTATTTATTCTGCTATCTAAAGAGATACTAAAAATGTTTGACATTTTTAAAAATAGAAGCTTTTTGTCTTTGATGCGTATTAAATAGTTGATGAAACACTTTTCAAGGACTTCTTTCTTGCATTTCAAAACTGCTACTAAAATAAACTGGAGATAGTTTTTGAGCCTAATGACCCATTAAAATATGGTTGTCATAAAAAATCCATTTTAGATGAGGTATGAAATTCCACCTTGACCTTACCGTAAGTGATAGAAAATACAATAGAATGGAAAATAGGTTTTAATAATAATATTTCTATGAAAAGAAGACTGCAACAAGACTTGATAGTTGAAATTAAAAAAATCATGTACTGCTCTTTATATCTTGAGTTCTAAGTTTTCAAAGATTGCTTGGAGGTGAGAAATACTTCTAATGTAATCTACCCAATCCCCTGGTGTTTTTTTGTGGCTTTCAATAGTTTTGCTTAATTATAAATAATCACTGGAAACTTCTTTACAATTGAAATTATTCTCTAATGAATTATCTATTTATCTATCTATCTATCTATCTATCTATCTATCTATCATCTATCTATCTATCTATCTATCTATCTATCTATCCATCCATCCATCCATCCATCCATCCATCCATCCATCCATCCA
>JANHGD010002375.1:1868-14654 GCA_027560375.1 Imantodes cenchoa
CCAACCGAAGTTCATTTCCAAACTTCCGGTTAGCCTGTTGGGCCATTTTTCACCATCCCCAAGTTCAGGAGGCTTTCCTGAACCCTGGGGAGAGCGAAAAATAGCCCAATGGGCCTACCGGAAGTCCAGAAGCTTCCGTAAGGCCTGTGTGCATGCATGAGGGGGGGGGCAGCATGGGGTTGTGCACATGTACCAGGGGAGAGCATTGCATTATGGGGGGGACACACGCGCACATGCTATCGCCCGTGCATGCATCCTTTTGGGACACAAGCCAAAAAGGTTCACCATCAGTGTCCTACACCATTTCTTGTCCCCTTCTAACATTCTAGCATATTTTGAAAATGTAATCCATTTTAATGGAAAAACAAAAGTTGCCTCATTTGTATTTTGCCCATATTGGTTCCTGGAACTACATTGAAGACAGACAATCTCTGGCCAGAAATTATTTAAATCAGATTGTTTTCCTTTCAGCAGCTCCTGTGTGTGGTTACATGAGACAAATCAAACTGTACAGGCTGCCGGG
Organism: Imantodes cenchoa; assembly: GCA_027560375.1. Taxonomy (NCBI): domain Eukaryota; kingdom Metazoa; phylum Chordata; class Lepidosauria; order Squamata; family Dipsadidae; genus Imantodes; species Imantodes cenchoa. Next base: position 2,392 of record JANHGD010002375.1, read on the forward strand.
TCCACTGAATTTCTCTTTCAACCAAAAATAGGGTAGTACTTCAGGTACTTGAAAAATATCCTAAAGGAACTTTACTTTTTGGTTCATCGTGAGCTTACAAACACCAGTGAATTGAAATGTCTATACATTTTAGACATCTGAAACATGAATTTTGTGATAAGATAAATGAATTAAAATGTTGATAAGGAGGTAATAACTTGACAAGGGAAACTTTTTTTGGAAGCTGAATTAGGGATTTTTTTCACATTGATATATGAATGGATCTGATTTTTTGTCTTAATTGTCTAGTTAATACTTTAATTGAAGTTTTTGATAAACATAGTAAAAACTACGGTAATACAAACTAAACAAAAATAAAAGTTCAGAAGATGTAGAAAAATGGGGGAAAAAAGGTACTAGTACAAGACAAAAGAAAAAGGCAATAATGAAGAAGTGGCTTTGAACATTCATGACACACCAAGCATAAGCTAATATACTAAATTTCACTCTCTTTTAAAGTTGCAAATTTTTAAAAAGCCTTCTATTCTCCCTTTTTATCTTTTATCTAATTTTTATCTATATGAAATCCAGAAATCATCTTTTCAATCCCAGTTCAGCAAAAGGTCCAGAAATATCAACAAATAGTTTATCCCTGTTCAAGTAGCCCAAATTTATATGCCTTTTTTGCTCTACACAATCCTGATCTTTAAAATCATTCTAATGGTATTGCACAATTTATCACCACATTTTTGCATTTTTAAAAGGAGTCTTCAAGCCTTTCACTAACCTACTGTGTAAATGCCATAAGAAAGCATTGTCTAGGATTTCTTGTCACAGCTGTTCCATGTCCAGGTCCTTTTCTTGATTTGTCTTTTGTTTTCGCAATTTCTTCTATGTGTTTGAATTCTATAATGTCTCTGTATGGAAACATTTGTAAAGTTTTTCTCATTGTGTTCTAAAAGTCTATCTATTGAAATTGCAATATTATTATGTGGAGAATGTGGACTTTTTTTCCTTAGACAACAGCTATCTAATAAACACATGCAATGCTATCAATTTTACTGCTGAAACTACATAGTTGTGCAGTAGAATATAGTGTAATTATATTCATAATGAAGCCCTCTAAACAGAACATTTGTTTTAATGTGCATTAATGTGTCCCTCAGCAACATTATCAGCTCATAAAGTCATTCCGCGTATTTATTATGCCATTGTGGAAAAACCTTACAATATTTGGTAATCTTAAAACCTGAAATAAAAGAGAAGCCAAAAGAAGTGCAGTAATAATATAACAGTGTAGTCCTCAGTCATTCAAATCATTCCATATTTGGCTACATCAAATCTGTTCCTCGATTTCCCTGGAAATATTTTATTAAATAAATTAAAACAATACTTTGTCTCTCAAAATGTTAGTACGGTATCATTTTTACTCATATCTAAAATTACTTGTGCTGGTACTCCGTTTTCAATTTGCCTTTCATTGCCTTATATGTCTATATTTCCAACTTTATTAAAACTGTTTAGTTTTTATATCTTCTTATAGAACATACATGCTTCACATAAATCCATTCAGTTGATTTCTAAAAATGAAACAGAGAAACACACACACACACACACACATATATGGATGGATATATATATAATATCCATGCCCAGGAACTTATGATTTATCTGAGATAGCATTTAACAGTGTCACTGAGAAAGGAGGGATGAAGGAAGAAGAGGAGGAGAATAAAGAGGAGAAGAAAGAAAAGAGAATTCTTGATTCCAAAATCAAAAAGTTTTCCTGCCTTCAGCATTTTCCCCCTTTCTTTTTCTTTGCAAAGGGCCAGGCTGGGCGTGCCTTGTAAGTTTAATAGTTAAGAAATTTCAGGTTCACTTTTCTGGCTTAAAACCATCAAGACCACATTCCTAGATGAGATTGGCTAAATTTTAACCTTGTCCCCATGGGGGCACTGCAATGGCTGTATGTATCATTTGTTCAGTGCCACCCTAGCTTGGAACAGTTGCTCAATGAATGGCCATAACTCAAAGACTACTTGCATTGCTCATTTCTCTGGGTAAAGATATATACTGTATCTATGTATCTACCTTCTCTGTTTGGTAGGCTATAGGAAAAGGACACAGACACTGTTTTGGCAATCTCACTAAATTATCAGACATTCCAGTCAAAATGTACTCAGAAGTTCTTAGGAAAGATGAACAATTTCTCTAGTCAACCCTTTTGTAATGATAAAAGACAAACTCTTCAGACAATCCCCCCATTACATGAAGAGGGAGAAGAAGAAGCATATTCAGAATTCAGTTACCATAGCTGTTCTAATAAAAATAGTTTTAGGCCTACAGGGTGTCTGTTTCTTAGTCTAGTCTGCCTTGTGGAGCTGACATAAGGTAGCTGGGGGCTACCTCTTTTACGGGAAACCTATCCGTTTCCCACTTAGGGTAGTCTTCGTCTAATTTTTATGTTAGGGAGTAAGATGTATGTATTTATTTGAAATAAATGCCTGGAAGATGTAAGACAGAGATTTTTTATCTCAAAGTGGGGAATCCTGGGAAATGAATTTCTAGATCCACCATCAATAGGTGAGGCAGAACATGTATCATCGTGATCAGGGGCGGGTTCCACATACCTTTCGGTACCAGTGCACATCGTGACCATGCGCATATGCACACTCGCTACACATGCATCCTCTTGCGCGATTTTGGCTCTCTGCGCATGTGCAGAGGGACAATTTTACTTCTGCGCAAGTGCAGAAAGCCAAAAAATGTGATTTATTTTTTTTAAAGATGGTGGCGCCCACAGCCTGGCAAAGCCATCACACGTGCAATTATGCAATCAGCAGGCTCCTACCAGAATGGAGCACCAGGGCACACTGGTAGGAACCCACCACTGATTCCTGATACATTCCTTCAATGACAAGCAGGTACCAAGGGAGACTGTGGCGCACTCTATTAGAGAAGCAGCAGTTTTTACAGCATTAGATGCAGGGTTCCTCTAGAACAGGGGTCCTCAACCCCTGCTCCTGGACTGGCCCTGGTCCACGGCATGCCAGAAACTGGTCCATGCAAATAAGTGAAACCCCATCTATGGAATGCAAGCAGCATGCAAAACCACGGCCCTTCTGGTCAGGGGAAAAACCTCTCTCCAGGGTGCCCAAAAGGTTGGGTGCCACTGCTCTAGGAGATATTTGGAGAGAAATGACCACCTTCACTAAACATTGCAGTAGCCATGTGAGTTAACTCAAATTATTTCAGTAGTTGCTTGCTCAGATTTATGTCTCTGATTGTTTCTTTTTGTAAACAACATCTCTCTTTTAAATATATGAGCAAATAATTAAAATAGCCTGAGATTCTTTTAGTATTTATTTTTTGTATCTAATGCTATATATATGTGTGTGTTTTATATTTAAGGCTTGTGACAGAGATCTGCAATGTGGTGGAGGCATGTGTTGTGCTGTTAGTCTCTGGATCCAAAGTCTTCGAATTTGCACACCAATGGGCATCTTTGGAGAAGACTGTCATCCTTTAAGTCATAAAGTTAGTGTGTTATATGATATTCTGGTTCTTGCATAATGTTACATATAGGGGAAAAATTAATAGAAATATTAGCCATAAACCAAACTCTATAAAATAATATTCTCCCTGCAAAAGTTAAGAAAGTTTTCTATCATTATTCCTATTGTACAATATCCTTATAAAAGATCTAAAGCAAACTAGTAATTTGCATTATAGAACTGTTATTATCTACTTTAACTTGATCTTGTCTTGTTTAACCATTTTTTTAAAACTATTAGGATATTTAGGTCCTTATGTTCTTCTAGACAGAGAAGTTTATTTAAAAATTACATTTGAAACACACATTTCTTTGATCTGGGGCAAGCAACGTGATGTCTTTCAGATGGATTTGAATTTGAACTCCACCAAGACAACATGAAAGATGTGATCTCAAACATCTGAAAGGTCATCTATTCCTTATACTGGGGTACTTCTTTTAAATTAGAGTGTTTTCATTTCTATTGAGCTCCTAATTGCCACCTTTCTAAACTAAATTATAATGGTCAGTATGACTAAAGTTCCTCTTGTAATAACTAAAGACACCCAGTGTTAGTCAAAGAATTTTACATAGAATGTGATGTGAAAGGATATTAAGCAAATATTTTTATTTTTATTTCAAAAACTTCCTTTAACTTTTAAGTTAAAAGTTGACTCCAGACTGTTGGTTGCACAATCCCCATTGAAATAAGTGGGAACAAAGATCACAAAGTTGTAGCATAAATTTCAGTGGATCAAATTTCCTGTTAATTTAAACTTTTTACATTTTAATTTGATTTAAACTTCTGGATTTTATGAATGTGTTACAATCGCACCCCCAGAATTCACATTCTTAGGGAAGAAGATTGGAAAAGGCACTATTATATCATGAATATATCTATTAACTGATAGATTTAAAAATGTTTATACTATCCTATTTATTGCAGGTTATGCAGGCAGAATAGCAATAGCAATAGCACTTAGACTTATATACCGCTTCATAGCCCTCTCTAAGCGGTTTACAGAATCAGCATATTGCCCCCAACAATCTGGGTCACTTCCAGAAAATTTACAAACTGAGCAAAGGACGTGTCTACCAAAACCTGAAGTCAAATGGCGGCATATGAGGCACTGGTCTGCAATCTCACATGATCAAAAACTAGCTAGAAAGCCTGTTTTTGCCTTGTTCTGCCACGTTACGTATCCTAGCATCTCTGTAGTGCTCACAGCTCAGAGGGCATGGCTGAGTATTGGGCACAGAGGGAGCCCTCCATTAATCAAGGCAGGTGGAGAAGTGCCAAGCAGTGTTTTCACTCTTTGTGACCAGGATAACGAAAGGAAGCGCTCCCGTTTCTGTTTCTTGCCATGTGCATTCAGGGAGGGATGAGCCAGGGGTGAAATGCTACCAGTTCGGCCTGGTTCAGGCATACCAGTAGCGGCAGTGGTTCAGAGAACCAGTAGTGTAGCAGAGCGAGGCTCCGGCTACCAGCCTGGACGTTGCCATTTTCTTTTTTTAACCATTTGTGCATGCGCAAAACCTTCTGCGTATGCACAGAGAGTGAAACAGCATGCACAAAGCATGCACTTCCAAACCGGTAGGGAAGGTAAGTAGATTTCACTGCTGGGATGAGCCTAGGTGTTCTGAGGGCTCCCACGCAGGCCTTCCCACTCCTGGCGGGTTTGGTGGAGCTAGACTGGAGGCAGGGAGACAAGCGGCACAAGAAAGCTTTTCCTGAGGAGGCCATTTCTCCATTTCTGGTTTGCTACTCAGACCGGCTTGCTGTAGGGTAAAAGGACAGGTAGTCCTCAATTAGTGACCACAACTGGACCCCATTCAGTGAAGGAGTTGCAAAATATAACCCAGACTGTACTTATTATCTTACTTCAACTGTAGTTTACAGATCAGCAGAAGTTATAAATGTGAGGCTTGGTTCCAAACTTACTTTTTCATCACCATTATAATTGTGAATGGTTGCTAAATGAGGTGGTCACAAAATGAAGACTACCTGAAACTGGGAAAATGATATAGGATGAATTTTCCAGTCTTTCCCCTCACGCCAATTTTAATTTTTTATTTAAACAGCAAGGTGCTTTAGGAAGACAGAAATCTTGAAATGAACAAAGTAGTGGAATTAACCAATTAGTTAACTATAGTAGAAGTCAAACAAAATGACACCCTTACCAACCTCATCCACTTTTATTCTTCAGGAATCAAGAGGGGGTCCATCCCTTGATATAAATCTGATAATTGCAATAACCTGGTTGGTGGCTGCAAGGCAGGCTATAAAAGTTCTCAACCTTTATGCTTAAAACAAGCATTTGAAGCTCACCAGAATGCTGCTGACTTGAGAGTTTTAGCATCAGTTGACAGACCATGTAGAGAGGGCAGCCAGTAGCCCTGGCATTCACTTTTGTGGTACTCTTGCTTCATTAGGCATTCCATCTGCTATGTGAGCTGGAGATTCAGCCATTGTGCATGAGGGTTTGGTTATTCTTGTTTGAAACTGCTCAGCTTTTTTCAAATGAATAATTTAGTTGTACCGAATCCAGAAGCAGAATCGAACAGGTTTATGATTCTAGACAACAGTACTCCTCAAAGGCTGGCTCTACTAGCTTTTGTCTACCATCCTCTATTAGAACTCAGTAATGACAGCACTTCAGCTTGCCCAGCAAACATTGCTAGCAGCAGAAGTATCTTTTAACCAGGCATTCTAACACCCTTTACATTTCTTCATCAGCATCCAACTTGCAGTCATATAAAACTTTGATAAGGTCCTTTTTCTGACGCATTTGCCAGGAACTTCTATTGGAAACCCAAGAAAACAGCAAAACATTACATTTTATGACAGGAGGAGGTCCGTTTGTGTCTTGGAGTGCCAGAGAGGAATGACTGCCAGATTCCAGGAACAGAGGTCAGAGTACAGGTTCACTGAGCGGGAAAAGATCCTCCCAGAGCAGGAGGAGGAGCTGAAGGAACTGTACTGTCAACTTAAAGGTGCTTTTCAAAAGGCAACTGGACTTTCTTGGTTTTATCCTTGAAAACATTTTGTTTTTTACCCATGCATTCATTTTTTCAGTCTTGTATGAGAAGTGAAATGTTTTCAAAGAAAAAATGAACAAAGTCCAGTTGCCTTTTGAAAAGCACCTTTGGGACAACCATCACCTGGATGATTGAGTATTGTCAACAGAAAGAATCAGCATTCAGAGAAGATATCCCACTATTCCTTTGAATTAGTAAACCTCCAGTTCTCAAATTCCAGGTAGAGCCCTCTTTCCCAAGCTGACCCTTAAGGGCGGGCGGCAATCAGAGGAAACATTCCAGGCTCTCCTGCCTGCATCTCCCTGAGAAACACAGTTGGCCTGATTATCTCTCCAGGGCCAAGGAGGGATAAATGAGAGGAGGAGAAGCCTTAGATTAGAGGAAAAACTCCCAGAGGACACATCTCGGTTGTGTCTTGGGGCATTCTGGAGGAGAAAGACAGTTATTATGTATGCGTAATTAATTGTGAAAGTGAGAGAGAACATTTCACAACTAATTATATTTTAAGCATTAACAGCTGATGGTGATAACAGGCCAAAACCCTAGTCTACAAATTGCTGCATTTCAAAAATTAGCAAGCACGGAAGAACAGAGAAGTTGGCCAAAGATCTGTGAGAAAAGTGGGGAGACCTTCTTGGCCAATGAGCCCTTTGGCTGCCCTTGACGAGAGGAAGAGCCCAGCTGCAGAGAGCAGATTTTCCCCTTCAGGATACCATTGTGGGAAGCCGCCTGGGTGCCTCTGTCCTGCTTCCATGCCAGAAAGTGCCCACAGATGTGATGGGAGAGTCCGCCCACATCGCCCCTTCTATGGGTGGAGAGGAGCCTTTGTCCCAAGGAGCCTGCTGGCCTTGGGCAGGTGAAAGAGGTTGTTGATCATGGCAACCCAGCACACATAAATGAGTCAGCTGGCACCTCAGTTGGCCTCCACTTGTGGAAGCCAATGTTGTATCCTGGGGCAATGATAGGCCAGTGGAATCTGGCTAAAGGAGATCTCCGATTCAAACCAGAAGATGTGATGTTTGAAGAGGTGGGTGACTCTTCGTTAAAAAGGCATACATGTTCCATGTGTGACTCACTAATTCCAGAAATCTGGAAGAAACAGGTCAGAGAAAATAGGTTATCTTAGGAACTGCACTGGGGAACAATACCAGCAACTGGGAGTGCTAGATTAGGTGATCTTTATGTCCACCAGGCAACGGGAACCTATTCTCTCTCACTCCATGCTGCGGCTCTCGCGGGACTGGCTTCCTCGACCAGCAACGCAGGGCAGCTGCTGCCTCCCCTCCTGGCTCCTCCCTGACCACACAGAGAGACCCGGGATGAGGGTCATCCTGGCCTTCTGGACCAGTCCAGAGGAAAGCAGGGGCTGGGATTGGGCATCTTCCCCACGTTTGACTGCAGCAGCCTCGCCCTTAAGGAGACAGAAAGAGCCGGATCATTTGCAAGCCACCTTGGTGGGAGCTGAAAAGCCCCGGGAGCACTGGCGATGGCAGGGAGCAGACAGCTGGGAGGGCAGACGTTGGCTCCCTTATCCTCCGCTTTTACGGAGAAACGGAGTGGTTGTTCGGCCCACCTAGTCAAAACAGCGCTGATCCGGATTCAAAATCCAGCCACTTTCATTGACTCATTCATTCATCCGCCTGCCCCTCCCTTCGCTGTGTGCTTCTTGCGAGGGAATCCTAAGAGTTGGCAAAAGACCCCTCAGTTCCAAGCAGGAGCAGCAGCAGCAGCAATAGCAATAGCACTTAGACTTATATACCGTTTCATAGCGCTTTATATACCGCTTCATAGTGCTCTCTAAGCAGTTTACAGAGTCAGCATATTGCCCCCAAAAATCTGGGTCCTCATTTTGCGGATCTCAGAAAGATAGAAGGCTGAGTCAATATTGAGCTGCTCAGAGTCAAAATCCTGGAATGAGCAGTGAGTTTGCCTGCAGTACTGCATTCTAATCACTGCACCACCATGGAAATCAACTGTGTTTATCATTCAAGAGCAGCAGTTTCATATTTCTTAGCCTGATTTCAAAAACAACAGACTTGAATCTAGGAGAGCTGTCACTTGGGGTGGCAGACAAGTATACAGACTCACAGATGATGAAATGACAGATAGAAACTCGATGACTGGATCTTCCTTTAAGGATGGGAGAAGAAAGCACGTGCCCTTTATGCCAAGGACTGAGTCAAAGGAGGGGGTACTTCAGACTCAGTCCTGATTGGCTAAAGGACAGTGTATTCCAATCCTTGGAGGCTAGCTCCACCTACTATGGAGAACTGCTGAGCATACATACCTGAGAGAATGTATGTATTCAATCTTGGACACACTCTGGCATTTTGACTGGCAGAGAGGCTGCATTGTTGAAGATGACAATCACTTCAAGAAATCATCTGCAAAAGTTGTGTTGCTGAGCCAAATAAACAACCATGCATGGTCATTTATCACAGGGGTTCCCAATCCCTAGGCTGTGGCCCATTAGTGGGCCACAGCCATTTGGAACTGGTCTGTGGAAGCCGTGGGTGAGGGCATGCTGGTCAAGTAGAACCATTCCTTTTCTTCACCCTCTGCTGGTCCACAAAGTCGGAGAGGTTGTGGACCATTGATTCACCAGATATCTGAAAATATGTCCTTTCTGTTGTTGTGTTCTTGTATAGGCAGCAACCTCTTTTTAAACTTCATTGCGAACAATTATTCATGATACATTGGCTATATTAGCTATATAGCCTAGGTGGCGCAGTGGTTAGAGTGCAGTTCTGCAGGTTTTGCTTTTTGCTCACAGATCAGTGGTGGGTTGCTTCCGGTTCGGACTGGTTGTGCTGGCAGTGGGAGATCCACCCACCCACCCGGGACACTTCTACATAAGCGCAAAAGCATTGCATGAGCACACACGAGCGCGCATGCAAACCAGTGATGAAATATTTTACAATCCACCACTGTCACAGATCTATTTTAGTGGTTAAGGTGACCATTGTTCCTCAGTCTGTGAAGCAGATTTGCTGTATCTTTTTAACTTCATGAAATGTATCATAAAATATTCAATATAAACAGTCTCTATAGCCATTTTTACTAGTTTATCTTTTTCCGCCATTGATGAGTATTTAACTTCAATCATATGTAGCTTATAACCCATAGAAAAAATAATATTAGAAGAAAACTACCATGTTTTCCCCGAAAATAAGACCTAACAACAAAATAAGCCCTAGCCTAATTTTTTAAGTGTGCTCCTAATAGAAGCCCTATCCCAAAAAGAGTTAACATTATCATCACTGGTGGGGTATGGCCAGCACCAGAGGTGGTGAGGGTATGGGGCCAACAATGTCCAGCAGCAGCTGCAAACTGCACAGAGCAAGTGAGTTGATTACCTGTCCAAGCAGAAGGTAGAGACAGGGGCAGGGGGAAACACACAATCTGGGCATACCATGTGGGCCACAAGAAAGCCAAGTGTCAGTGGGCCAGTGCAGGTGGCCAGCTGCAGGAAGCTTGTCTTCATATGGCAGCACTAGCAGCAGATGGAGGCCGGAAGGTGTCAAAGGTGATCTGGATGTGTCAAAGCCAAGAGTTGGTGGGCCAGAGCAGGCAGGTCATCACGAGAGGCTTGTCTTCACATGGTAGCACTGGAAGCAGATAGAGGAAGAGGCACAGGGGCGGGGATGGGGGAAAGCAGGCAATCCAGATGTGCTGCACAGGCCACAGGCAAGGTGAGAGACATGAAGATGAGCCTCTTGTGACCTGTCCACTCCAGCCCACTCCAGTCCACTGACACTCAGCTTTCCCATGGCCCATATGGCGCATCCAGATTGGGTGCCTCCCCCTGCCTCTGCCTCCCACTGCTGCTTGGACACCTGCTGCACAGCCCCAGAGTGCATCGATCAAGGGGTCAGCGGGCTGCAGCTGCTGCCAGACAATGTTGGCCCCCACGTGCTCACCGCCTTTTGTGTGCATGCTGGGGGTGAAGTTGGGCACCCAGCCAGGCTGATCACCCTGATTTTGTGTTTCCCCTGAAAATAAACCCTAATGCTTATTTTGGAGTCCCCACAAATATAAGACCAGTCTTATTTTGGGGGAAACATGGCATTTGTTAAGCTAGGGATGAAATTTCCTCATTGATTACGATACTACTAGTAGTATTACAACATCTGCTACTCCATCTCTTTCTTTCTCACTTTTTCTAAGTGAACCACTTAGAATAAAAGCTGGAAGGAGCACTTTATGCAACTTCTTGATTGTTAGATAATTTGGGTTCTTCTTTAAAGTCTTTTCCTCCTTATTTTCAAATTGGCCTTTGAAGAATCATTATATTAAGATTTTCTTTATTATTTGTGACAAATCAAAGCATAAAAGGAATGGGTGTTCTGTTTTGTATTTTCTCTGCTTTGCTTCTTTAGCAAAACTCTAAGGAGATTGAGAAGCTGATATAAATGGCCCTGGCAAGTGGGTCATTTTACTGAAGCATCAGGGGCAAATTTTAAAAGCCTCTCAAAGGCAGAAAGAAAAAAATAGGCTACGGAAGATCAAAATTATAAAGAGAATAATTCAATAGGGGGAAATGAGACTGAAGATACTTTTCCTTTGATTATGCAGTAATGATCAAGAGCTGGGGTGTTTAGCATTTATTTTAGAAAAGACGTTTGACTAAAACAAATGAAATCTTGAACCTGATATGCCTGAAATATAATAAGCAGATGAATAATTAATCAGAGCTGGAAGGGAGCTTGGAGGTCTTCTAGTCCAACCCGCTGCTCAAGCAGGAGACCAAATATCATTCTGGACAAATGGCTGTCCAGTCTCTTCTTAAAAACCTCCAGTGATGAAGCACCCACAACTTCTGAAGGCAAGCTGGTTAATTGTTCTCACTGTCAGAAAATTTCTCCATGGATCTCTCCTTGATTAGTTTCCACCCATTGCTTCTTGTCCTGCTTTCAGGTGCTTTGGAAAACAGGTTGACCCCTTTTTTTTATGGCAGCCCTTCAAATGCTGGAATACTGCTATCATGTCACCCCTAGTCCTTCTTTTCTCTAGACTAGCCAAACCCAATTCCTGCAGCCTTTCTTCATATGTTTTAATCTTTGGGCCTTTAATATTTTACTTCCTTAAATAAAATTATAAAATTATCTATCTTCAGAATACAGAAAAAACTCATCAATGTGTGGATTTATTTATTACATTTTTATCCCACCTTTATTAAAGGTAGTGAACATACATAATATGCCTTCCTCTCCTATTTTCCCAGCAACAACAACCCCATGAAATGAGTTGGGCTGAGAGTGAGTGACTGGCCCAAAGTCACCCAGCTGTTTTTTTATGCTAAAGCAGGACTAAAATTCATAATCTCCTGGTTTCTATACCAACACAAAAACCACTACAACAAACAGGTTCTCAGAGTAACTATTTATGAACCATCATGTAGTTTGTTTGACAATAACATAGTATCAGCTTATACGTGTTGCAAATTTGTAAAAAAAAATTAAAAAGGGAGAGGAGGAAATATGTATTTTTCATGTGCATGCTTATCCTTTTCCAGTTTCATAGTATTTATTTGATTTATAACCTGACTTTATTTTATTTTTTTCAGATTCAACATGGCAAATTATTTTCTTTAATTTAATTTAATCTTTATGTACCATATTTTTCGGAGTATAAGACACACTGGAGTACAAGACGCACCTTAGTTTTGGGGGAAGGAAAATAGGGAAAAAAATCTACCTACCAGGTATTCATC
>JANHGD010002380.1:0-14815 GCA_027560375.1 Imantodes cenchoa
CGCTCTTCGCGCTCCCTGCTCCATCGGCTCTACTGCGAAGAAGAGCCGACAGCGAACCGGGAGGATTTCACCCCTGCTGTAAACCCATCATGGTCATTGGATTTTCTGCTTAGCGACTATGGCACTTTGTATTAGAATTGCCAGACCCAATTCTGGTTAAGTGATAAACTGTATTATGATTCTTAGTGCAACATCGTGTTCTTCCTTAACAAAAACATAGCCTTTGCCTACATGAGCTCCAAGAAACATGATGGAATTCAAATTGTAAAGATTTACATTTAAATAAAATATATTTAGATTATAATCATCAATATCTAAAACTGTATAATCAAGCATACAAGTGGGTCGTTCTATACATTTGAACTTGTAGATTAATAATCCAATTCAGAAATTTGAAATTATTGTTTGAAATGCCACAGTCAGCCAAAGGTGGTTGATCAAAGTATTAGACACTTTGCTTATCCTTTTGAAGGCAATTGTAGCTCCAAGAAACAGAATACAAATAGCAATTGCAATTTGTAAACCGCACTTTGAAGGATACAGTCCTACCATGACAATACAACTAAATATATACATGTGTTTTCTAAAATTATATACTCATATTTACATAATTTTTACTTATTCCTTCAGTTGAAAAGAATAATACTTATAGTAGTAGTCATTTTACAAATAAAATAAAGGACCTAGTGTTTCGCATCTAATGGCATTCATTGTCGCCCATGCTCTCAAGTCACTAGCACCATTTCTTTAATTGATGTAGGATTTCTCTGGTGGTCCCCCATGGGCTATAGTGTTGTCCAGATGTCTTCTCTGATTTTTTTTAATGATTTTTATTTATTTATTTGTCAAGCATGTACATGATAGTAGGTATTGGTATAAATATAAACATTAGCAAAGTAGGTACAGGTAAATTAGGCAAAAGGACAGTAGGACAGGGATGGTAGGCACGATGGTGCACTTATGCACGCCCCTTACAGACCTCTTAGGAATGAGGTGAGGTCGACTGTAGATAGTCTAAGGTTAAAGTTTGTAGGGTTTGGGGAAGAAACCACCGAGTCAGGTAGTGCATTCCAGGCATTGATCACTCTGTTGCTGAAGTTGTATTTTCTGCAGTCGAGTTTCTAGCGATTTACATTAAGTTTGAATCGATGGTGTGCCCATGTATTTGTGGTATGGATACTAAGTGGCCAAAGAGAGAATGGTTTGCAGGTGCTTCAAATGAGGCATCTATAAACACAGTTCTGACTTTTATCTATCACAATCTCCCCCTTCTAGGAAAGTAGGTGGCCAAACAGAGCAGTGCTAACAAATTTTCTAACAGGTATGCAGACCATATCTGTCCTAACCTTAAGTTGTCTGTCCTCTTTCAAAAACCATGTCATGCTGAAAACCCTGTGCTTTCAATAAAAGCCTATTGCTTTTTCTACAGAATGAATGTGAAATGGATGAGATCATGGGAAATACGCTTTTCTTTACTTAACAATAAGCATCAAAGCTATGCCATTCCTTCCCTGAATGTATAGCTAGAAAATTAATTCTATTGAGAAATGTAGCTAAATGTTACATATTGAAAGTAATTGATCTTACTCTAAGCCCATATGCCTATGACTGAATTAAAGTTTTACTATATGGAAATAGAGAAAAAATATTAATTATGACAGAATTATAACATATTTTAGTAATAAACTTTCCAAATAAAAATAATGTTTTGATTCACCATGACATGAATTATTTTCATTTCCACCTCACTGATCATATAACACTTTTACTTTGAATAGAAAACCCAAGAAAAGAAGCGTCTACATGAACACTTTTTTAAATATACAGTCTATATTGTGTATTTACTCATCTGACTGAACTCTGGAGTTAGAAGCAGCCAATGGAAACACTACACACTTTCTCGTTTAAGCCAAAATTAACTGTCAGTTTCCCCATGGACATTTTCCATGTGTACTTTGAGGTAGTCATTTCTTGTAAACTTTTTGTGGCATAGCTGGCATTCAGCCATGGGCCGGTTAGGATTGTGAGTCAACTTGTGCCGGATCAGCATTTTCTTGAGGCTGAATGACAAATCGCAAACCTAAAATGCAGGGGCAAAAAATAATAATAATAATCAAAACAAAGTCATTAATTGCCAAAGGACCTTTTTAAACAACTCATATACAGGTCTCCTAACACCGAATATTATGAATAACCTTGAATAAACCAAACAACCATCTTCTACGTCATTTGTGAAATTAGACATTTTAAATGGTTTGCTTTCCCATAATCAACTAAGGATTGCTAGCTAAACTGATGCAAACTGCCACTTTTACAAATACATTTGATTTAATTAATTACATTATACACGACAGTCCATTGCCAAACAAATATACATAAAATAAAAATGAACAATTCCCCATTCAAAAAAAGAAAAAAAACCCACTGAAACACAACAAATAAAAACAGAGAAAAAACAGAGTCTGTAATTACAAACATATTCTAATATAATCTGATTTTATAAATTTATGGAAAAGGAAACTTGTTTCACTGACATCTTACAGCTAGTAATTCACATGTTCATTTATGTTAACCAAAAATTTCATGCAAGGAACTGAAGATAGACATCTGCTCCCATTGCTAAAGAAGGAAGGAAACTTTTTTCTGACATGAAAATATAGACCATAAACATAACTTGATTTTGAAGGTGTCATCAAGATCTTGCCCTTCCATCTGAAGGTTTTCAGAGACTGGATAAGAAAAAAACAAGCTGTGGTTTAACTCCAGCAAGACTAGGTGCCTGTGGATTTGTGGGGAATGAGGCTCCTGGATATAGCATTTTCTATTTTGTAGTTCTGGTTGGGAGAGCACTTCTTTGGAGGTGCAATTTGGGGATCTCCTTGCACTCTCAGTTCCTGCTTAAATGAGCACACAGCAGCCATGCTGAGGGACCTTCCCACAAATCCATCTTGTGTGGCAGTTGTGATCCTTCTGGATGATGAAGCCCCCATTCATGATCAAGAACTGATCTGGGAAACTTTCAACCATGAAAATAATTAGTTCAATTAATCACAGTGATTCTATGGCTTAATGAGTTTAACTCCATACTTTATCCCACTACCTTTTGAGAATAAAAATATTTTCACAGGATACAGAAGTAGTGAGGTAGAAGTAATATTAACAAATTGACTGAACCTAAAATTAAGAATTTGGTTTAAAAAAATTAAAAACTTGTACATAACACTGGATGCCAAAATATAGATTTTAGAAAATTGTGCCCCCAAAGCTGTAAAAGAGAGGCACTTGTTTCTATCACACAGGAAGTCCTCAACTTATGACCATTCATTCAGCAACTATTCAAAATTATGATGGTGCTGAATGAAAGAAGTTATGACCTGCATGTGTTTATGGTTTAGGTTTATTATTAGGTTTATTAGGATTTGTATGCCGTCTATTCCCTGAGGACTCAGGGCGGCTCACAACAGACAGTAATACAATGATAATATTAAAACATTAGGAAAGAGCATAGAAAACATTAAAATACAGTAACTATTAAAAAGAAACCCTTAACTAAAATTCATCCACTCCATGGGCCAGTGTTTCACGATGTTATATTGAGATCACTGGTCCCAGTCTGTCGGAACAACCACGTTTTCAACTCCTTCCTGAAAGCTGGCAGAGTGGGAATGATGCGGATCTCTGGGATGAGTTTGTCCATAGAGCCAGTGCCGCCACAGAGTAGGCCCTCACCCGCGAGCCTGCCAGCCGACATTGTTTGGTTGACGGGACTGTTAGCAGGCCAACCCTGTGGGCTCTAATCAGTCTGAGGGAAGTTTGTGGGAGAAGGCGGTCCCAGAGATATTTATGGTCATTGCAATGCCCCCACAATCACATGATCACAATTCAAATGCTTGACTTATCACAGAGACACTGTAACTGGCCCCACTTGCCCCTCCAATCTGCCTCTCTGGGACTCTAGGGCCTGATTCATGCCTGGATGGATCCTCACAAGACTTGGGCCTTCGTCAATCCAGCTAAGATACACACCCTTGGGCCTCCTCTCTGCACTGTCATGCCTTGCTTCACTTACCTCTTCCAAAGATTTTCTGGAAGAGAATCAGCCAATGTGCTGCACAGCCTTCCTATAAAAAATGGTGCCCACTTCCAGGATATAAGGAAACAGCTTCTGTATAGAAAGGCCTCATGGTGCATTACCTGCTTCTTTTTCAAAAAGGCAATTTTTGGAAGTCACCTTTCCAAAAGAAAATCAACCAATGATGCATGGCCTTTTATTGAGGCTCCCTTGGGCCATTGTGGAGGTGGATATCATTCTCACAATATCTCCTCTAAGAGATTGTGAGAATGGTGCCCACTTCCAGAATGGCTCAAGATGGCTTCTGCAGGAAGGAGGAGACCCCAAAATGTGGGAACCAGTGAAAAAAAAGCTATGCAAAGGATACCTCAGAGAAGTTGCAGTGAGGGCCTGAGCCTGCACCAGACTTCCCAGGGCCTCCGTCATCCTCTGCTCAGCTTAATGCTCAGCTTAATGACCCACATGGTCACTTAATAATCAAACAAATAGAGCCAGGACTGTAGTTGTTGAGCAAGGCAATCATGTGGATGCCTTGCTTAATGACCACAATCACTTACAACCATAATTACGGACCTAATTGTGGTTGTAAATGAAGGACTGCCTGTATAAACATAAATGTATGAACTTTAAGGCAGTTCTGCAATGCACAATTAGCAATTTCGCATAAAGTAATTTGCTGTTCTATGTCTGAAACATAAATACGAATGCAGATGTGATTTCATTAGCTAAACCTCAAAAGCAATTATTGTATTTTTTAATTCAATGGGATTCTTCTTACTGATTCTGTAGCTCAGGGGTCCCCAACTCCAGGCCACGACCCACTACTGGGACTTGAGCCTTCCGGAACAGGGCCATAGAAGTGCCCATGAGGTCCATTTGTGTGGGGGCGTGCCCACTGCTTGCACAAATGGAGCTGCACGCACATTCATGCTTACCTGCCCCATATACGGAACCATCCCCTCTCCCTACCACAGGCCCACAAAACCAACAAGTTTGAGAAAGTCTGCTATAGCAGTTATAATTTTTACAGGGACAGTTGATAGCCATGAATAAAATCTTATCCTCATCATCTATATCACTGAAACTTAAACTTCCATTTGCTTGCTTCTATAGTGATCACAATAGCCATTTATACCAGCGAGACTTGGAAGGCATCAGTCTTCCAAGAGACTTGACTTCTGCCAACAAAGATACCTTCAACAAATCCTAAATTTCACTATTTTGATCAAATTGCTAATAAAGACGTTCTCCAAGAGCTTCTCCTGCAGATTACATAACATTGTCACATACAGAATACTCCAACTCACATATCATAATTCTGCATGGAGAACAATCGAATCTCCAAGATGGCAATGAGATAGAACCCCCAGATGCCAAAGAACCAAGAGGATGCCCTTGAAATATATGGTAAAGAACATTAATAGAAGATTTAAAAGACTCTAGACATCACATGAGAAGAGGTTGAAGTATCCACTCAAAACCAAAAAGGTTGGAGATCCCTTGATGTAGAGATCTGTTACATGGCATGGGAGAATCTAATGCTTAAAAAAATTAATTCACTGATGGATGACAGACCAATATATATCGCCTTCAGCTATATACAGGTTCAGGAACAGGGCATATATTAATCTGTCAAATATTAAGAATGTGTCATCTTCCCACTGTTGATATTCTTAACATAGTTGAATGTCCCATGTGAACCATTAGACTATACTGATTAAGCACCTAAATGGAAACTCTTAAATTTCCCTTTTATTAAAATCATGAAACTATAACTCCTACAAATAAATATACAAAATTCAGTAAATACTATAGACAATCATTTTTGCATATATACGTATGTATGAACATCACAGATGCCTCATTTATTTTACTGGAAATAATTTTTAAGAGTGCCATTCAACAGATGGGCTATGGCAAATTCTGCTACTAGTAAGCAGTCTTTAATGACTTGCAATCACACAGTAAACAATAATGCATTATCCTTTCAAAACACAAAGAATAAACTCTTTGCAGAGGCACTATTCCTTACTGAATGATAAATTCTTCCTAATATATTATGATTGTAACATTTCAAAAAGTTTGCAAATAAATAAACTTTGCCAAGGTTAAAACGAAACAAAAAAAGCAGCATAAAGAGTCTGTAAAATCTATATACTACTAAAACTCATGTTTTTAACCTTATATTGGGTGAAACAAAGCATTATAGGACAAAGGTTTTGATGATACTGCTTTTTGCTCTAACAGCTCTCTGAAACATTTTGTTATATTCATTCCTGAGATATTTGTCATTTTGTATTTTCTTTTCTTCTTTATAATTTCCACAGTTTCCACCCAATCAAGGAACTACCAACAAAGACAAACTAACCATTAAAAAAACCTAATCAAGGAGCCACCAAGAAGATTCCCACTCACACTGACAAGTGTGACTGGTATATAAAAATAAGAGCAAACCTACCCCCTTCTAGCCCTGATCATGTTACCTGGTTTGGTAATGAAATGTCTGCAAGAAAACAACCAAACTCCAAGAATACCAGGCATCTCTCAGAAAGTGATTCCTGATATTCTCATTGAAAATAGTGCACATATCCTCAAGATCATATTGCAAAAAATGGTTTGCTTTCTATTTCTGCTTTAGATTAACTTGAAACCTGAACATGAACAGTCTCTGATCTGTTCCACAGCCAGTCTGTTCAGAACCATAGGGAGAGCTCAGAGAAAACCTCAGAGAAGACATCATGAAGCCAGTACAAAAAGGGGAAAAAAACCCAGATGCTGAAAATATATTAAATCTAAAGTGAAAAAATATGAGAAATGGACTGGCTTCCTCCAATTCCATGGGTTATAAAAGGTGGGGAAGAGAACCATGGATAAGCTTGCAAGATTCTACAACTATAGCCTCTCAATAAAATATAATTCTGATCTTCCTGTGAAGCTAGTTTCCTGATTTGGTCTATTTTACGGGGATGGCATAGCCTTTGGCCATGTCTTTATTGTTATGACTGAAATCTTACACTAATTCTACCAATAATTTAGTTTATTTGCTATCTGTGCACTCTATCAGGTGATGTATATGTATGGATATATTGTTTTAGTCAACGTAAGACTATTTAGCAATGAAGCAATCATTGGATTAGCAAAAAATAAAGTATTACTCTGCTTCATTTTGATTCCCTAGACCACCCACTCCAACTACTGTATGTTTTCCTCTTTGTTTCCAACTTCAGCATTCTAATCTCCAAAAATAAGTAGTCCATCTTTTTTGTTGACTTTATTTGAACTTGATCATAAAACTCATTGACCTTGTCTTTTCCTACATCATTTTCGACTCATCAATAACTAAGATGTCAGTTCATTTACTCATTCACTGTATTGAGTTTGCCCACACTCATGCTTTCTATATTCCATGTATCCACTATAATTCTGTCTTTGCACCTTTGTATTTTATTTTCATGCAAGGCCACAACCAGCAAATAGATGCCCCTAAGGCTTTAATCTAGTCATATAATTAGTACTCCAAAAATTCCTCAGCTATTCCTGAGTAGCATGTTCAGTGTCAGCCAATATGAAGCACTCGTAATTGAACGCCATATCATCAGTTTTCTTGTATTGTCTATTCATGTAGTTTTCTTAATAAAATGCAGGTGAGGCTTACTGTTGCCTTTTCCTGGACAATATGAAATGATGCTTTTGCCAGTGTCAATAAAGTGCTCATCCACTATATTGCCACTGATATAACAAAGAACAGAAGCCACTTCTTTATATCTTATTTCTTTCTTTTCTATTTTTATTCTACTTTTTGTTTTGTTCTTTTAATGTTATTTTAGCCTGTATTAACTTTTACTCTTCTTTTTAAAATGTTCGATAACATCATATATTTTTAAAAAGGTAAAATATTTGTAATCTGACTCACTTATAACTTGTATTTGCATAAAAAGCCTATCCCAGGGATGGCAAACCTATGGCACGCGTGCCACAAGTGGCACGCAGAGCCATATCTGCCAGCACGCGAGCCGTTGCCTTAGCTCAGCTCCAGGGCACATGTGCGTGCCAGGCAGCTGATTTTCAGCTTGTACAGAGGCTCTGGGAGGGCGTTTTCAGCCTCCAGAGGGCCTCTGAGGGGCTGGCAGAAGCCTCTGGAGCCTGGGGAGGGAGAAAAACGGGCCTACCAGGCCCACCAGAAGTCAGGAAACGGGAAGTTTCCAGTCTCCAGAGGGCCTCTGCGGGAGCAGGGGAGGCCATTTTCGCCCTCCTCAAGCATTGAATTATGGGTGTGGGCACTCGCATGTGTGTGATAGCGCGTGCGTATGTGCTTTCAGCACCCGAGGGGAAAAAGGTTCGCCATCACTGGCCTATCCCCTTCTTTAAAAAAAAACTAGTTTTCTTCATTTGGGGTTTGTGTATGAGACAATATTTACTTTATTACTATTATTATGACACAAAATATCAAGCACATCATGGGCCTAAAAGATTGAGGAATTTAGTGATCATAATTGGATTTAAGAAATAATAGAATTACATTAGTTTTAGATTAGTCAAAGTAAGGAAAAAATGAGAAACACAGTACGTTCAAATATTTTCCAAAATTCTGCTTTCTAGTAAAGGCTTTTTTACAAGGCTTTTTCATGGATACAGCTTGTCAGTAATTTCCTGTTCAACCAGAAGAAAACAAGGTTTTAAAAAACCAATGCATGATGCAATCTCCCAAACATTTTTCCACATATCTATCCCTGGCATGTTTACAGACTTCATACATGTAATTATGGACACTAACCTTTACAAAAATTATTTAGGGAAAATGACATAGGTTTTACAAATAACCTGAAAATGAAGGTTTATAAACCAGCTCATTTCAAAGAACAAACCAAATGCCTATTATATTTTATGTGCTGGTATTTTATTGTGATTAAATAAAGTAACAGTGCAGTTGATCATATTTTAACTGTAGTTTCCTTGCTGGATGGCAACTTTAATCAGAACTGAAGTCTGGAAGGCACGAATTATGACTGGTTGATCTCTGAATTATTATTTATATTCGAGATACATTTTGTGAAACAAATTGATTTTTAGTCATTACCTTAAGGAAACCCTTCTGATAGGCCATTTGCACAGATTTGGTCAGAAACATCTACAAGGGTGGAGGTAGAGGTGATTGGGCAGGAGAATGATGAGAGTTGGAGCAGTGTAAATTCCACTACTTCATGTGTGCCTTGTGATGTCCTATGCAGATATAATGTAAAAGTAGTAGAGCTGGGATTGTAAGAGTTTCATTGGTTTGATAAAAGCCGGAGAGTCTGTAGATGTCTCTTATTTGGATAAAGGTTTGTAAACCCCACAGTCAGCCACTCCCTGAATGAGGTTAATTTAACTCTCTATGGGATTAGCCCCTTTAGGTTAAAGCTAGTATTTTCAAAGTACCCAACTGAGCCCAATATCTCCTTGAAGTTTCTCTAAGATGCTTATCTTCCCTTTCTTGACCCACTTAAACATGTTGTGGGAACAAAAGTTCAAAATATTTTCTTCGATAGAGTATTTCATGGAGCTTTATTTATAATGAATAATAATATTAGTAAAAGCATGCAAGCTTGTAGTGACTTTCTTTAACTCGTGTGCAACAGTTTGACAGATTTTAGACCCAGTTTTTCAGCTCTATTTTAACATTAAAAATCAGACAATTAATGATATAAAATATATATTAATGATATTAAATATACTTTTATGTACATTTAATTCCATGCTCTGAGTGCTTTTGAGAAAGGAAAAATGGTTTCCTCAGAAAGTAAGAACTGAACAGGATGTATAAGGAAAGTCTTTTCCTTTATATGTATACCATTCATTGGAAAACGTTGAAAATTGATTTATTTTTATAAATGCATATTTTTGTGTGTGTGTGTGTGTGTGTGTGTGTGTGTGTGTGTGTTGTAATTAAGGTGGTGCCGGCTTGTACTCACTTTTTTAAAATAAGACTAAGATTAAGAACTAAATCTATCATATAATCTATCTATCTATCTATCTATCTATCTATCTATCTATCTATCTATCATCTAACAATTATCCTAATAACGTGGTCCATCATAATATCTGTAAAACATCAAGAATACTATTTGTTTGCTACAAGATTATCAATTAAAAATATTCAAACATTAGAAAACAGCATACACATACATAAAAAATATAAATAGATATAGTAATAATATGAACCTTTATTTGAGAATGAAAGAGTTTTTATTCAAGTTTTAAAATATTTCTAAATCTCTGACAAACAACTGATAAGAGTAGAGTTAGATGTAGCTGTTCAAATTCTTTCAATTAAGTTATACAAGTCCTGCCCTGTGCACACTTACCTGGAAGCAAGGTCAACAAGAACCAATAAATGTTCTGAATAGACAAACACAAGAATACTAGAATATATTTCATATCTATTGCAAAATAATAACTATCTATTCAGATTCACCCAACTCTTATGCTGCAACTTATATTCCTTACAAAGTGAGATCTGTTTCAAATAAACTAAACTTATCCAAATTCCATTTACTATGGTGTAAACAATATTTTAGGGAAGATTTCCATAAAATAAGTATACTGTATGTAGCAGACTGTCTATAGCATAACAAAAACAAACCTTGAGCTAACATAATTAACTTCTTAATGCTGAATTAGCTGATCAAAAAAGGACTGCAAAGTCAGTTTATGGAACAATATGAGCCGCGGTGGCGCAGTGGTTAAAATGCAGTATAGCAGGCTACTTCTGCTGATGACCGGCTGCCAGCAGTTTGGCAGATCGAATCTCACCAGGCTCAAGGTTGACTCAGCCTTCCATCCTTCCAAGATTGGTAAAATTACGACCCGGATTGTTTGGGGCAATATGCTGACTCTATAAACTGCTTACAGAGGGCTGTAAAGCACTGTGAAGTGGTATATAAGTCTAAGTGCTATTGCTATTTGCTATTGCAAATGTGAAATATTTAGCAGAAGAAAATCCTAATGCTTTACAACTAAGAAGTGAATATGTTTAGGATCCCAATTTAAAGGGAAATCTCTTTGGGATTCATTTGTAAATTAAACATAAGTATATCAAAAGGAAACTTAACCCACATCACATTGGAATGGCTTCTCTCCTGTGTGTGTCCTCATGTGTTCGTCCAGGCCACGTTTCTGACTGAAAGCCTTGTTGCACTCAGAGCACTGGTAAGGCTTTTCCTGTAACACAGGAACAAGAGATGGAGTGGAAATGAGCCAATGCGGAACACAAGCTGTTAACAGAACAGAATTCCACGCAGGATCATGCATCTTTATATTTCAGCTCCAAGAGACATATGTCAGAACAAAGCTAGTTAAAGTAATTCTTGAAAGATGAACTGAAAGTGGGTGGGAAAATTGTGGGCTGGCACCTTCCGCTTTAATATAGAGGTATTATTTTTCCCAGCCTTTTAGTAACAGTGTTTTGAAGGGAAGGATCCGTGTCTGTTTTTCATAACCCCTGCTACAAAACAACTAAATAACATGACATCTTAGGAAGCTTGATTTACAACATATTACAGAGACATTTTGATCAAAGCCATTTTTAATCTTCTTAACCATAAGACTAAGAATCACAAATACCTTCCTCAAATACATATTAAAAAGGCAAATATCAGTGCTTGCACAGTGAAAAGGAATCGTGGAAAGTCTTTCACACTGCAGATAGCCTTATGCAAATAATAACTGAAATATTATGGAGAAAAATCACTCCATGATGTCTAAGGCTGGTTTAAATTCATCAAGTACACAATAAAAAGAACTATTAATACCCACAGCATGAAAATTACCCCCGGTGATCTCCAATGAATCTTGCAAATGGAACTCCTTTGCATGGTCAGTCTTCCTGTGAAATGTTTATCCACTTTTATATATTTAAAATATTTATTTTATGTTAAGAAACAAACATTATAGGGTTCTTAATCAGGAAACTTGTGGCTCTTGCCTTTCAAATATTTTTGTCAGTGAGTTCTTTTGTGTGTGACTATGAATTTAAAAAATATTCCATGTCAGCCTCCTGTAATTTTTACAGAAGTATATGTCTCAGCATATGAAAAACAGGAATTCACAACACATCCTTAATTTGTTTTACATTGTACTTTATGAAAACCACATTCTTTGTAAGCCCTCTGAACATCCATTTTATTATATGCATGTGATGTTCAGTGGAAAGTTGAAAATAAACCAAAATAGTTCCATATCGAAAAATGAATAAATATAAATATTGTATATGAAATCACAGCTATGTAATTTTGCTGATCATCACAAATATTTAATTTAGGGTTCTTGTGCAGTCATTCAAAGATGGTGTTAAGTTTATTATCAATAATGATTTACCAGGTCAAAAGAACATTTGTAGGAGAAAGCCCTTGAATAAAATAATGACTGCAGAGTGCATTATCAGTAGGTTACTCTTGTAAATAGGGGCATGATGTCTCAGCGGTTAAAGATGCTAAGCTTGTCAGCTGGAAAAATGACAGCCCATGTTCGATACCCAAGCCCTCCACAAAGGGTGTTCCTTCCCAATGCCTGCCCACCTAGCAGTCCCAATGGTAGGGTGAGGGGATCTAAGAGTGTCATGCAATCTTAGGAATGGTTGGTTGCCTGAGAACACTTCTCACACCTCTATAACGTCTTAACCTTTACCTTTCTTTAAAGTTCTTGTCTCTAGTTTAGAATTTTTTAGATTAGATTAGATTAGAATTATTTATTGGCCACATTGATTGGTTGCATATGCTCTCAGTGTACATAAAGAAAAAATACATTCGTCAAGAATCATAAGGTACAACACTTAATCTGACAGTGGTTAGAGTGCAGTAGTGCAGGTTACTTGTGCTGCCTGCAATTTGGCAGTTCAAATCTCACCAGGCTGAAGGTTGACTCAGCCTTCCATCCTTCCAATGTCGGCAAAATGAGGATTCAGACTGTTGGGGGCAATATGCTGATTCTATAAACTGCTTAGAGAGCGCTGTAAAGCACTGTGAAGTGGTATATAAGTCTAAATGCTATTACTATTGCTATGTAAAAGCTCAATTACATCATGCATTTATCTTAAGTTTGTTTTCTGGAGGATGTGGCTTTGCTTTTTCAAGCTGCTGCTCCAATTTTCAGTCGAGATCCAAATTTGATGTAGAAATGTAACCCATGGAAAATAGTGCAAACAGGCACTATCCACCATCAAATTTCCTAGTATTATTGGCCTTACACATAGTAGAAAACACTGCATCTTATGTGTAATGGTGAAGTATATTGCATGGTATACGAGAGAGAGGAGTATGTGCACCTGTGAATGGTTGTATGAGAATTTGAATACATAATTAGTATATTATGTAGGATACCAGGCCAAATTGTTAGTCATTTACAGTTTGCATATTGAAATGAATTTGATGGCCTAAACTGATATTTCTTGATGGTTTGCTTCATTTAACTTTGCTCATTTAAAAGGGTGTAGTAGCAGATAGAAATTAGTTTTGAATACTGTTACCATGACAGAAAAAGGCCTAAACAATTTAAACAGTTCCTATATTCAATCTGGATAATATTAGTTATTATAGCAGTTCCTGTAACTGAATTCAGCAGATGTTTTCCAGTCATTATTGTTTGCACAGACTGTTTCAAGGAAAAATGAATCTCCCATTAACGGGGATGCATGGCTAGCACACAAGCATATATATATAGCATAAGCAGAATGTGTTAAAGCCAGAAATTTCAAAGACATAATATTCCAACTTAAAATAGGTAGATTTGAAATGATGACAACTGTTCAAAGGATTTATTAAAATATTATACTGCTACCAGGAATTGAATTTATAAATCTATGATTTTTTAAAAAACTTGTTCCTTTTTAAAAGGACTCCCACGAATCAATTGATTGACATTCCACAGGAAATCTCCCATCACTAATCAATTCTACTACTACCAGCAGCACATTCAGATGTTGTGCAGACCAGTTGTGGGGGCTAAATCCCATCGCTACCGGTTCACGTTTGTACTTGCTTGTGCATTCAATGCTTCTGTGTATGCGCAGAAGTGTCCTAGCCGGGTGGGCGGAACCTCCCGCCACCGCCACTACCAGTTCGCCAAACCAGGCCGAACTGGGAGCAACCCATTGCTGGTGCAGACTACAGTAGCACAAGGCAACCTCCCCTTCTGAATTGTTGCATTGAGGAAGCCTTGTAGAGGCACATGGTGAAACATCTGCATAAAACATAGGTATTGGTGCTAGGTATTAAACTCTCAAAATGTAGAGAACAGTAAGTTATTACGACTGTCTCTATTCCAAGAAATCCATAAAAACTATCTGCTTGTTCCTGCTTGGCCAAAGTAAAACAAATCCTTTCATTTTCCCAATGATTGGGAAATAGAAACAATAAACCAGTGAAAATATTGAGGAAAATAGATCACTTGTTTAGATGAAAGACCAAATTATATGTACAGTATTCATGAACAAAACGACACACTTAATGGATATATTTCATTTACAATTCAAGCCCGTACAAGATTAGTTATTATACATCCAGGATAACAAAACTGAATTTAAAAAAGACATGCTGATATCTCAACAGAGTCGTATTTACATAAAACAAGGATCTCACATTTGGTCAAGTAGAGCAGTTCCATCCCCCTGAGGCTCTCCGGAAGCCAAAAACGCCCTCCCAGAGCCTCTGTGTGAGCCAAAAATCAGCTGGCTGGCATGCACATGCACATTGGAGCTGAGCTAGGGCA
>JANHGD010002380.1:53486-63888 GCA_027560375.1 Imantodes cenchoa
TCCCCTCTCTTTTCCCCCCTTTCTCTTTCCCTTCCTCTCTTCCCTTCCTTCCCTTTCTTTTTCTCGCTCTTTCTATGTTTCTTTCTCTTTCCCTTTTTCTTCCACCCCCTCTCTTTCTTCCCTGGGGGTGTTACTCCAGCCCAGCTCTGTCGTGTTTCTTGCCATCGTTTGAGAGATTAAAAAGCCATGTGAAATTTTAAGTGAAATTTAGCTGACTTCCCAATGGGGGAAACGAAATCCTCTCCTTTTCCTGGAGCCTGATAGCCACGTAGGGCGAGGAGGGGTATGTGCCGGGGCTGTTGCTGCCTCTGTTGCCACCGCCTCTTCTTTGCCACTTCCCTCCCCTCCCCGGATCACCGGTCTGTTTAAATCACGCCTCTTTCTCATCACGTGTGCTCCACACACACATGCGCGCCATCCTGAAATGAGCTCGTCCTCGGTAAAAAGCGCATGTGGCAGGCTCCTCTCAAGGGCCTCAGTGAGACAAAGCAATTGGGAAAGGATGGGGGGGCATAAGATGAGGAGAAGGAACGGAAGCACCACAAATCGCCTCCTGGATTGGGGTGGGGAACGAGCTGCCTGCAGCTCGCTTTTCACATCCGACACCCCCCTGCCGCCCAAACCCATGCAGTGAAACTTCCCAGGAGTTCCAAGTTGCCCCGAACTCTGGAGTTTTTTCCTGCATGGCTTTTGCCAGCCGGGGTCAGGGAAGCGAGCCTCCTGGAGCTTGCTTTTCAAACCCACCCATCCACCCACCACCCAAACCCATGCAGGGAAACTCCCTGGGAGTTCCAGGAGGCCCCACCACCACCCCTCTTGGCCCCAACATGCTTGCCTGCCTTTGATCCCGAAGGAAGTTCCAGCTGCAGTGGTGGCAGAAGGAAAGTTTCAGAGCAGTGGCATTGGCACTCCAGGAGGGCGGCCCTCAGGGCCCTGGGAAAGCGCACAGTAAGGAGTTGCTGTTTTGGGTCCTCCCAGAAAAAAAAATTCAAAAAAATTCAAAGAAAAAGATGGCGGTGCCCACAGACCATCACCGACTGGTTCGATGACATCATCATGACATCACCAGTGGGTCACTACCAGTTCTGACGAACTGGTCCAAACCGGGAAGAACCCACTTCTGGATGATATGTCAGCCACAATAACAGATATTTTATCCCGCATACTCTCTATCATTGACAGAGGTGAAACAGATACTTCTTTTTCCTTAAGATAATTTGTCTTCTTCTTTCAAACAAAGTTCATAGACAAAAATATTTAATTGATCAGGGACACAATTGCTTAGCAGTTAAAGACGCTGACAGCTCGGGTTCAAGACCCAAGTGCTGCGCAATGGGGTTTCTGCCCCAGCTCTTGCCCACTTAGAAGCTTGAAAGCATGAAAATGCAAGTAGATAAATAGGTACCATTTCAGTGGGAAGGTAACAGTGTTATGTGCACC
Organism: Imantodes cenchoa; assembly: GCA_027560375.1. NCBI lineage: Eukaryota > Metazoa > Chordata > Lepidosauria > Squamata > Dipsadidae > Imantodes > Imantodes cenchoa. Next base: position 54,927 of record JANHGD010002380.1, read on the forward strand.
TCGGCATCTAGTCATGCTGGTCACATGACCACGGAAATGCCTTCAGACAATGCTGGCTCCCTCAATTAAGAAATGAGATGAGCACTGCCAGCTAGAGCTGGACACAAGTGAATATGGGAAACCTTTACCTTTACTTTTGCTTTATATTCCTCTTTCATTGGCAGGACTGAAACAGATATTTCTTTTCTTTAAGGTTTATAATTTAGCTTCTTCTTTCAAATAATGTTCATGGACAATTAAATATAAATATTTTAGTGCAGGATAAATGCTCTAAAGTGCATGACTAACAGTGCTAATAATATTTAGTAAGACAAATAATGCAAGAGAGACATTTGTCAATAGGAGAATCATTTGATTTAAATGGCTATTAAATTATTCCTATGAATTTACCACCTATTCGTAATTTTAAGCATTCTGACTATACAGGTAAAATGTAATATATAACTAATGCTAAATTGCTATCTCTAGGACAGGAAAGAAATACAAAATAGTGTTTTGTTTTAACTTTGATTTAACATGGTAACGAAAATAAATACTTCGGTTTCAGACTACTGTGTTCGTCAGCTGGAAAAAAAAACCTGGATAATTTGTGTTTTAGCAGCTCTCAAGGGACTGATGTCTCTGGCCTCTACCCTAAAAAAGTTGAAACCTACTGGGGGTCAACCCTCACTCAACTGACCTTTCGATGCTCTTGAAGATTTGCTGCTGAAGAGCACCTCTTATTGCATATTGAGCACATCAGCCTCTTCCTAGAGTTTCCTAAAAGAGAAACAAAAATACCACCGACAGCTTTAATAAAGAAGTACAAAGGACGGGGCCAAATGTTTTCACTGCCTGTGCCATTTTTCACAGGTCATTTAATGGATACAAGAATTTTACACTCTTACTCCATCTCTAACATATTAAGTTACAAGACAGACTCTGTAGGTGTCCTCCCAAGATTTTGCCTATGAAATGTAGACCAAGGAAAGTTTCATTTCTCTTAAACAAAGCAACCCAATATAGTATCTGTGTAGAACTATTTCCATGTAGGCTAAAGGATGGCTACGTAAGATTACATATAGTAATTACTGTTTTCAAGGAATATCATAAACATTTGCATAAAAGAATTAACTGAAAGTTCAAAAGTTACTCTGAGTTAGTCTTATGGATTCAATATTAAGGCATCCAATTCTCAAAGACTGCCTGTGCAAGTGACTGTAGTTTTCTTGGAAGGTTTTTCAGAAATGGTTTGCCATTTCTTCGTTCCTTGGCTGAAAGAAAGTGACTGTCGCCAGCTTTGTGCCTAAGTCAAGACTAGAACTCACAATCTCCTGGTTCCCTAACCACTACACCAAACTCATTCTCAAGACAGCATTATAACTAGTATAAAATCTGAATCAGCATTGGCAAGAGAAACTTCAATATCTGCAACTAATTTCAGTTAATATCTGACTCAGAAAGTGTGTTCATCTTTATTATAAACAGAGTTACAATTTCACTGAACAAAGACATGGACAACTTGAAAATATTATAATATAGCCATTTCTTTAAAAACCTAAATAATCTGTATGGCATAAAGCAACTTGCATCACAGGTAAAGACGCTAAAACTAAGCAAGTTAGCATGAACAAAACATCTCTTCTCAAAGTGTTAAAGCAGCTGTGTCCTTTGAAAAGCTTATGTGGTCACTTCAGAGAGTATCCCCAGCTGCCTTCATATCTCTGGATGTGATCATCAACAGAAACTTGAGTTCACTGGTGGTCCCTGCAGAAGTATTGTCTGTGGAGCCACAAAGCATGCACATAAAATCCAGGCAAGTCTTCAAAGCAAATATTTGACTCTTCAAAGGTTGCAGCTACTTTAATGGTAGAGTGAAGGATGCTTCCTTCAGATTAACATATGTTATGAAGTACTTCTCTGCTCTAATTAGCATTTTAAGAGAACTAACTACCATAACCAATTAAACAAAGAATCATATTCTACATCTTGTATTCTGGAAGAAACACAAGTCATCTTCTTTGTGACAACCTTTTGCTGCTAGTTGAGACACCCATATAACTGGATGTGATTTTACAATATTTTTTGTGGCAATTATTAAGCAAACACAGTAGTCATAAGTGAAAATCCATTCATTCAAATGGACTTTTTTTTCCAGAAACCAGGAAAAAAATGGTAGGAACTGGCAAATAACATTGCAAATTGTGGTCATGCGACTACAGAACACTTCGACCAGTCGTAAAGGTGATCACTCGCCAAGCATCCAGTGTGTCCTATGACCATGGAGGGGGTTATAGCACAACCATTTGCGACAGCCAGAGGGTGCTTTAAAAACCATAAAGTACCTGTTCCATGGCCATCATAAATGTAAATTATCTTTAAGCGACTGGGTTGTAAGTTGAGGCTTATCTGTAATTTTTCTTAAGGGTTAGTATATCTAATTCTTTAAGCTCTTTCCATACATTCTAATCTTCCAATTGTCTTTATTACCCCTTTTTTGGAACTCAGATAATTTTGCTGAACCATTCTCAGAGTGATATAAATGTAGTGCATAATTTTAATTCAATTTAAAGTTGTATATACCCTCTTTTAACAACATCACACTGCTGGCTCATAATCAGTTTGTAAGTAAGTATTCTCATCTTATACTTGTATATTTTATTGTTATTTCCCAAGTGGGTATTATATTTATTTATTTATTTATTTATTTTTCTTAAATTTCATACTGTTATTTTTAATTGCTTCTCCTATCAATTTGTCTCCTATCCTCTGCAGATCAGTATCATTTGCACATTTGATATGCTCTCCTTCCACCTCTTCATTAAAATATTAATGAAAATATATAACTTTGGCACCTAACTTGTTTCACTCCAATTTAATGAACTATCAGTTAGCAATCTGAGTGTAGTGCTCCAAATTTAGTTTTAGTTTAGTTTAGATTGAGTTCAGTTCAGTATTATAGTATAGCATAGCACAGTATTAATATAGTAATTGTATTAGTATTAGTATAGTACAGTGCTATTAGAACTGCAATGTTTTAAGTGAACTTACAGATCAATCCTTTTTTTTTATTAACACTAAAATATTCCTAAGTATCAATATCAGATGATCAGTTTGTAAATTGTTCAATCTTCCCTTTACCCATTTTTGGAGATGGGAATATTTTCTCTCTTCTAGCTAACTGGCATTTATCAAATCTTCTAGTTCTTGAAGATTTCTCAAACATCAGCGATAAGGGATTGACCAGTCCAGTGTTCCCCAATCACAACATTGTATGCCAACCTCATCAATTTTATATGTGGATTTCCACTCTGCTGCCTAAGGAATTGAAGTAGTCCCTGAATATTTAGATTCATTTTGACCCTGTTTCCGTCAGTCTGAAATTTTAATCTTGCCTCAACATTTGCTGATGGAACAGATTTATGTGTTAGAAAAGACTGAATAAAGTAGGAGCTGAATATGTATGTTATTCAGCTTATCATGAACTTAACTTCTTGTAGTGAAAGAAGCTTCTTTTCACCACAATCTTTGCTATCCTGAACAAATTCTCAACTTTCACTTTCAAGATATTAGTTTTTGGGTTTCAGACTACATGGGCATGCACCTCTTTTTTGACATGATCTTCTTTCCATTTTCCTTATATGTTCCTTTTTGTTTTCAGATCTTTCCCACTAAGCTTTCTAAATAAGCATAAAGTCTTCTCGTGTGGGAGTCCATTTTTTGCTCCTTACTAGAATTGTTGCAATTTGTTATTTTAAGAACTATTTTTCTTCATATTTCCATCAAATTGAAGCTTCTTTTCATATTAGCTTCGCATATCATTTATTGAATGTATTTTACTCCTTTTATATATTACCAAACTGAAACCAACGGGAGGTGACATTATTGAGTGGCGTAAATCACAGAATTGGCCCAGATCACTTAGATATTGTGAGGAAGAGCTGCCGGATGCTTCTATCCTTCTGAGAGACAAAAATTCTCGTCTGTGTCAGAGTAATCCCTTTGAAGAGAAGACTCGGCCCCTCTGTTGATTTTGAGGAAATTACTAAACATTAACTATTTGAGAGCACATTTTCTTGATTTAATGCATTGCACCACTTCTATTTTTGTTATGTTATGTTAGGGTTAAGATATTTTATGAGCTTTTAACTGTTTTATATTGTCTACCTAGGAGCTGCTTGAGTGAGACAGGGTACATGTTTAATAAATAAATAACAAAGGGGCCAAGTTTTTTATATCCAAGTTTCTAAAGTCTGTAATAGCAATAGCACTTAGACTTATATGCCACTTTACAATGTTCCACAACCCTCTCTAAGCAGTTTAGAGAGTCAGCATATTGCCCCCAACATTTTGGGTCCTCATTTTACCGACCTCAGAAGGATGGAAGGCTGACTCAATCTTGAGCCTGGTGAGATCTGAACAGCCAAATTGCAAGCAGTCAGCAGTCAGAAAAAGTAGCCGCAGCACTGCACTCTCACCACTGCACCACCACAGCTCATACGTTTGACTATGCTTATAGCTTGATATATTCTCTGATATTCCTATTACCCCTGGTTATTCGACTAAGGATTTAATCAGTTATCTATTATTGTCAATCACTCTTCTAATCTTGTAAGAAGAAAGCTGTTGGCAAGACAAGTCAGGAGTTCCTAGAAGAATGAAGCTTGGCAGTCTGTCACGTAAACATGATGGGGTAATTAAAGTATCCATCACTACTGCTTTATTATGCCTCTTTACAATATGTGCAGTTTGCTTTTGGAAAGTATCATTCATATCTCCTAACAAGGGGGATAATATTAGACACCAAGAACAGTAGTCATTTTTATTAGTTCTTCTGCAAATTTAATCCAAATACTATATATTGCCTTGTAAAGTTGATTCATATGGATTTCTAAGCAAGAATTGATATTACTATACAGTGCAACTCTTTCATTCATTTATAGTTACTTCTGTTCCACTTGAACAAATGATAATCCTCAATTGCTACTTTCAGGTAATGTGAATCATCCCATGATGTCTCCATAATCCTATGAAATCTTATATGATCTCAAGTTCATCTTGTTTCTTTCTTATACAGTATGCATAATACAATATTCAAATTCTTTCTAACTTTTTCTTTGCTTTATTTCAAAAGCCTATTCTTTCTACTGTAAACAGTACAGGTTTTTGCCTGAATTTACAAATTCAACAGCTCAAATTAAAATCCTTTCAATCAACCTTGCCATGCTCTGGCAAAATGATTTACAACTTTTTTTGGCCATTTTAAGTCCCTGTGAGGTACAACATGTAATATCATCCATGAAGATGATCTTGATGGAACTATACATGAACCATTACGTAGGCAAAAGGTACTGAAACATTTTAAAGTCCAGAACAATGATGTATCACTGGAAATCAGTTCAAACATCTCCCTAATTCACTACGGTATAAGGAAGAGATAGTACAGCAAAATCAGACTTGCAAGATTCTTTTTTAAATAGTAATTTTATTTAAAATGACAGTGATAAACAATGCAAACTAAAAAATAGGTGCAAAAAAAAGGGAAAAAAGAAAATTTATATAAAGAAAAACATAAATTACTTCTCCCTTCATCACAATATAAACAATATTAGCAAGTTATCACCTTTTCTTAAAATACAACAAGCAATCTCTTCTTCTGTAGAGAGGCAGAGAATCTTAAAATTATCTTCTGGGTCCATTGCTCAAAATATCTTTCAATATATCCATTGTTTAAAAGCATTTTGCTACTTTCTGTATTTTTAAGTAGAGTTTGAGTATTCTTCTCTTTTAATTGTAATTTTTAGTACCTTGCAGTTCCATCTTCAAAGTCCCATCCTGTTATTTTTTTTTAAGAACTCAAAATAGTTCCCATTTCTCATGGGAAGGGTTCTTTATAATTAATTCCAAAATGATATTTCAAATCCATCTACATCCTTAGTCGGTTTGCAACTTTATAAAATCAAAGTTCTGATCACCCTTTTGTTATTTATGCTAAAAAAACATTTAAACTTCTTTCATTCTTCTCACCCAGTATTTTCAGACTTGTTAATCCAAAGCTCCTCATAACTGAAAAGCAGCTAAAAAGCAATTTGCAAAAGTGATTACAAAAAGAAGTATGCGAACCCAATGTCCTTTTGAAGGTGCTAACCATAGTTTGAGTCTGATGTCTATTCCCTCTTCTCCCACAGCTCTAAACCCATCAGAGACTCTTGTGGTCTCCTTGCAAATTGCAACTGTCTGGAACACTTGTAGGCAATCTCCTGAACTCTCCTTTTCCAGAGAGGAACTATGAGTAGCCAGTTCTTCATTCTGCCACTGTCTAAAGGTGGAGCCATCTTCAGTTTATCATTTTTTCTTCTGGAAGATTGCAAGATTCTGGTATTTATTATAGCCAATCTCCATAAAAGCAAGTTTATCCTTCTTGTGGAATTGATTCCCTGGTCTGATCTACTTAGCAGGACTGACATATTTTGCACCAGCAGACCATCATATAGATACATCCGATCTAACAAATTTCTCAGTTTTCCAGAGTCTGGAAAAAAATAATAGAAGTTTGAAAAATATTACAAGGGCACAACATTTGCATATTTTTTCATCCAGAAAATGGGAGGCAACTCTCCACTCCACCAACAGGTACCTAACAGGATTGGGAAATCTACATTTTAACAAAATTAAGGAATATATAAAATATAAATAAATGTAGTTGTCAAGATTGCTGTATCCAAAATGACTTGTTTTCCCTTTTTAAAAAAACTGCTTGAAAAGGATTCAAGAATCTAGTTTTCTTGGTTGTATTTGTTGACAGAAACTATAGTACCTGAAACCAAATATCTCCATATATCAACACCTTTTGTGTAGCTAATTATTGACTTCCAATATTTTTTCCATTCTGGCCCTCTTCTTTTGATTGCAGGAACAGATAACGCTACCATCATGTTCCTATACACAGCAAAAGTTATTTTTCATTGGACTTGATAAATTACAGACATTCTTCTGTCATGTTCTTGATCCTTGTTTGTACAGAAAGCACATTTCACATGCAGTTTTAAATTCAATTTCTCATAGTAGAAAACTAAAAACTATCATGACTTGTTTTGTCTTCTGCATCCTTTAGAGACCGTCTTTTCCTTCTCCTAAGTACACAGAGCCTATTTCACCCATGTAATCAGCTTCTAGCTGTTTATTCACTGGGCTTGCTCCAGTATCTGTATCTTCTTGAGTGTGGATAGATGATTTCACTGTTCAGTTTGTTGCTGACTCCTTTCTCATGAACTGAAATATTGCCTTGCTCCTATTCTTGATGTTTGTTCAAGGATTGCTACACATTTATATATATTCTGGAATGTTTTGTTATCAAGAAAAGAAAAATACCTATTACAGGCAAACTCCTGCTAACTGTCTATTCATTCCATGAGCTTTTTCCTTGAAGCTGAGCTGCCTTACACCCGTTATGATTTCTATTTATTCAGCAAGAGGCTGTCACCCGATCACGTCTAATGGATAAGAAGATCTTAACGTCCGTATGTTTTTGCTACTTTAATCAGCCTAATGAATGCAGTTTCGTGTTGCAAGCTTTGCTCCTTTGCCTGCAATGTTGCAACACATATAGAAAAGAAGTAAATTTTGCACTGTAACGATATAGTCACAAAAGAAGCATATGAATTGGGAAAAATATCCCCATTTGAAACTTGCACATGACTAAGGCACTGTCTATGTTTTGCCAGGTTCTTTAAAAACAATTTCAAAATGTGAACACAAACACTAAAATTATTCGATTTGTATATTCAGTAATCAATTAGCTGTATACTTTTGGAGTCTAAAAACAACATATGGTAATCATAAACAGATCCATATTTAAGTGGGGCAGTATGAGCAACAACACACCTATTATTCTGAGCAGAAACCTTGCCATAGATTTACCTTCCCAGAAACTGATCTTGAAAAATCACCCTCTATTTTTCATTTTCTAGACCATGCTGTTCATTTGGCCACATGTAGACGGATGAACAGGCCTTGATATAAATGCTTGTGAGTCTGCGATGCTGCTCAGTATCAGCAACTGCTCAACCATCACAAGTGCAGTGAACACAAAAACTAGTGTTCAGAATTATCTTCCTCTGAATTTGAACCTTCAATTGTAGCTCCCATAATTTGAAAAAATAAAATAAATCACAATCTTTCCTTAACTGTGTATTAATACATTCTAAACTGGTGAAATTTCTTCTTAGTAATGACAATTCCAATACGTTATTTACCAGTGTGAACATTTTCCTTGTGCTTTTTCAAGGCATCCTTACTCTTGAACCTCTTCCCACAGCTGACAGCTTTGCATACGAACCTAGCATCTCCTCGGCATGCTTCTTTGTGTTGTTCAAAACTGATGTCAGGTGATTGAACAAGAGAAAAATAAGGCATCAAATAATCTACTCCTGGAAATGTAATCTTGAAAGGCATTTGAATGCACATGCTGGGCAGCAGACCTTTAGCCCACGTCATGCATAACTTACTGCATGTTGGGACAAAAGCAGTTTCCATCTCACATAATTAAGTGTTCACAAGGCAACTATGAAATCTGAAAGCAAGCAAACATGCAAAGAGGAGTCAGCAGCAAGATGAGAGTAGTCCAGTAATTAAGACAGGGAACCTCAATTCTGAGCTGAAGGATATGTTGCAAACAGAACACTGAAAACTTCTTGAATAATTTCCTGGATTCACATTTTCTGTGCATTGAAGGACACTGTTAGGAAAGAGAAAAGAAATCTCAGGTCAAACATATCATTCTTCAACTGTTCTTGCCATGTGACTGATTTTGCTCGTGTATAAAGAAAATTATCTATTCTGCATTTTACTTATACAAAAATGCTTACATTAACCCAGGTTATCTGGCGGGACCGCCTGCTGCCACACTCCTCCCTTATCAGTTGAGCCAGGGGGAATATTAAGTGTTTTTCTGCTGAGTCACCTGGTATACCCAATTATGGGA
>JANHGD010002380.1:91907-102141 GCA_027560375.1 Imantodes cenchoa
CGCACCTTTTACACCCAAAAAGAAGGTGAAAACCTGGGTGCTAATTTTCTTGTGCTAATCAGTTGCTGAATCTGGATGCAAGGGCGACAGCAATACATAGCCGGGTACAGCTAGTACACAATAAAATCCTACTCTCAGAAGCTTATTTGACAAACAACATATTGAAGTAGAGTATGGAAATTCAGTTTTAAGCCTAAAGTCCGCCATGAAAGTTTACCAAAGAAATAAGATTGGTACACCCAAATTGCCTTACCTTAAACTTTCAGAACAGACAGATACAAATATATTATTATTTCATGATATCTGTATTTCTCTCTGAGAACTTAAGGGAAAGTGAGCCATGTATACCATTTTGATAGCTTCTGCTGAATGACCAGATGGGCAGCAGGCTGAGCCCAAGCTGAAAAAGCTGCAGCTGCAGGAGGTTAGGCTTGAAGCTTCAGGTGAGGAATAAAAGCAGCTGATGCTGATCAGCAAAGATGTAGAGATGGAGTCTACACCTTCTCCCGGTCCAAGGATGTGCAGGGCAAAGAGAAGACAGGTGCAATGTCAGTCAGCTAGGTTATTTGTGAGGAAGAAGCCTTGCTCATCGTGAAGGCTTGTATCCACATTGTCTATTTGATCCCACCCAAAAAGATGGGTGTTGCTGCAACATGTCCAGTTCCTTGCTCTGTGTTCATTTCATGTGTCTTGCTTCTCAAAATAATTTTTGGACTTTGGACTGATTTTGGACTGCTTGTTGCATCTTTGTGGATTGAGCCTTGCCAAGAACTCCTGTATCCACTCCAATCTTGTTGAGCATTGCAACCGGACCCACTCATCATGTGGAATATTTTGGAACCACTTGGGGTTTGAATAAAAGCTTTTAAACTCATTGTGGTGCGTGTGTGAAAGAGAGAGAAAAAAAGAGAAAAGGGGGAGGGGGGAGGGAGAGGGCTATGCGGCACAGAAGGTCCACAAGTTCAATTTCCACTAGAGGTTTGAATCCATAAAATAGGTTAGTCATATCTAAGGAGTTACAGTAAATGTAAAACTAGTCATATGATGCTTTTTGGTGATCAACGTAATTGAAAATATAGCATAAAGCCAAAATCATACTTCCCATTCATTCAGTACCAAATAACAATTAATAGTTAATAGTGTAAAACCTATACATTTAGATATATTTGTACATAAATACAACATATACAGTACATAAATTAATATCCAAACATAGGCTGTATATACTTTGATCCCTTCCAAGGCTTATTCAGATTCATTCTCAGAAAAATGGGTTAATTCAGTATCCAGGTTGACCATACGTGTGAAAACTCTCTTTAAAAGATACCCATTACCCAATAATGCATTCAACTCTTGGAAAACACAAAGAAGCTACTCTCCATCCCCCCTCACACCATATAGTTTGCATGAATATAAGAGACTGCATTCCAGGAATATTTAAGCCGCGATATTGATTGAAATTACAAGCAAAGTTTTCCCAAGAGAATAAACCTGCACCAGCAATTATAAGACTGATCCTTTTAAAGAGTATGTTTCCTTTCATAAAAGAAGCTGAAGAGTTTCCAAGAGCTTTTACCAATTCCTTATTTGAAATTATCTATGATGGTCAGACTCTTCCAGTAACTGTCAGTTTGGAAAATATTTTTATTGGCAACTAAGGGTAATAGTAAATAGCAATCTTATATTCCTACATTAATAACAAATCCACAGAAACCTATGTGTCTGCTCTCCCTTCCCTATCTCACATCTTGCCACTGCTCTGCTTGCCTTTCTGACTTCCAATTTCTAATTAGCTTGCCTTTCTGCCCTTAACATACTAAAGACAGGGGATAATCTACCATAAAAATATTACTAATTACAAAGGAAAACTAAACAAAAATATCAAAACTTTCCTGCAGTTTAATATCCAGATTCACAATAATAGTAACAATTGTTGATTGATGAATTTTCCCAGTTAGCCACAACATCTTATACCAAAAAATTCTTCAAGGATTGTTTAATAAGATGAATTATTTTATATTTCATATCCTTATCATGATCGATTGGAATATGAAATTTTATGAAAAAACATGGCTTAATTATTCAACATTTTCCCCAACATGCATAAAACTGCATACTAAGGTGATGCATACATACATACATACACCAGTGTCATTGAGTATCAATTTTTTTCAAAATGAAGATTCAGTACAAGAATTTTAGAGCAAATTAAAGAATCTGGTGGAGGTCTTGACACAACTCTTAAAAGCAGAATGAGTGTGTTTGGGGTGGTCATTAAATACAACTTCAGAGGAAATACATTAGTTTGGGAGTAAGGGAAAAGGTCTTCTTTGATTTGAGTTTCATGGGTTATTTACAAAGGTCTGAGTATGCCAAACCCTCCATCTGAATATGCCATAATTCTTTAGACATTTGGAATGTCATCTTTTAACCACATCTATATAAGTTTCAAAATAATAATCAATTGTAATTGATATAAACTGTAATCAAATCATTAGAATAGCATGGTAACCACGAGAATATTTCACATTAATCATTCAAAAACAATGAATGAAAATGAATGAAAGTGGTTGTGTATGAGAAATGTTTTTGCCCATTTTGTTGTTTCTTTGTTTATATGGAAATAAGATTTCAGTATGTAGGGAGAAATTTTAATGTAAGTTTAATTAATTAGGAATAGATATTTAAGAACTGTGTGCAGTAGATCAAAAATACAATCAAGAATTTATGCATACTGAATGAAAAAAGATTCAACAAAGTGAAAAACAAAGTGAGTTACAATGCAAAAGAAGTACATTGAGCCGAGGTAGAACTCAGTCATGCAGTGAGACTGAAGATCAATTTCATAGGAAATATACAGATTCAAATGAAGGTTCAAATGAATAATAATTGACCATCCAAGTCATGGTTCTATGGAATTAAATGATCCTTAAAACAAGAGGCAAATATTTAAAGGAAAAAATAAACAGTGAATAAATTGTAATTTGTAAAGGTAATGAATACTTTTGTGTATTGATATATTTAAAATCACAATGCTTTGTAAGGATAGAAGAATCTGGAGGAGTTTAATGGGTACTATTGCTACAGACTAAATTTAGCTATATTTTTTCTTCCTTTCAATCTTTACTTCACTATTTTTTTACTCTTTGTCTTTACTTGCTTATCCCAAATAAGAACAGCATGAACATATGAAATTAACTATAGCATAAATGAACTTAATTCCTAAGACGTATTTCTGTCCTTACTAAATTTCCATATTGGTAGATGGACCTTCTGTTAATATTAGCATGCTAAGCTTTATCATATATTTTCTTTGAAAATCCCATGAAATTCTTTTTGCATTTTAATGGAAAGCTGTTAAGAATGCTGCCACTGTATAGGTTGAGCCGGGGGTGGGGGGTGAGGGAATAGAGAGAACAGTATTCAGATAAATAGATAAGTAATGCAAGTTTCAAATGTACTTTTTAAATCACAATTACCATTTTGAATATTACAGCCTCCAAACAAAATGTGTACATTTGGAAAATTTTGTTTCAAGGTCAAAACACTGAAGCTATTTTGAAGATTGTTCCATCAGAACCCAGCCAATGCAATCTGTCTTGATGAAAAGTTTCAAATGAATCTATTTTGTTCCAAACCTGAAAAGAATACATTCCCCATTTTGTACATTTTTAAACAGAACATTGTGTAATGTTACATATGTTTTAATAATTAGTTCAGAATTAGGTTTCTGGCTAAAGCTACCATTATGTGAATAGGTATATTGTCAATTCATTTCATGTAATAAGAGGTCATGGTACTGTCAATTTTCAAATGAACCCACTAGTTTACAAATGTTACTTGTCTACCTAAGAGGTCAGCTATATATTACAGTGAATGCGTAATATCAAGTCATTTTTGTCTTTATTCAAAAGAGTTGAGAAGTTTGACAGAGTTTTAAAAGCCATGATAAATATAATTCCAGCCATAAATATTCAGTCACTGGACATCAGATGGCATATGCATTTAATTTGTTGTTGTAGTTCTGCTCCAGTCTTAGAACCAGACCAAACATAGGTGTCCACAAGGGCAATGAAAGAAACTGAAGGCATTGTTGCATATTCATATATCCTTCCATTGATCTTTAAATCTGCATTTAGAGCTGAACAGATCCTTATTGTATTAAATTTGGAGTTAAAATAATGTTCCAACATTTCTTGCATAGATACCTACCAAGCCTATATCACAAAGATTCTGAACATGTGGTTTTGTTATATATGATATACTGTAAAGGCTGTAATATTTAATTTTAATATGACTGAATAATATGTACTATCCTCAGCCATTTGGAAGTATAAAATTAATCAAGCACAATGTTAACCATACAGCTATCTAAAGAAATATTTTAGAAACAAGTTTAACTGTATTCAAATGAGAATTTGTGTATTTGGAAAAATGATCCAGCTGCAAAATTACAGACTATGGTTTCACAACCAGACAGGAAGTTGTTGGAAATGTAAACTGCTTTTATTTACATGCTTTACAAAGTGCTTCTCTAACACAGCTTCCCATCATATCAACATCTTTATTGCCAGAAAAATAGGGAATCTGAAAACCATGGAGTAGGGTGGTGAATGGATATTGTTAAACAGATTTTTTTAATAAAGTGAACTGCCAACGCTCCATGAAATAGGGATATAGTTGCAATCTGCTGAGCCCAAACTTTGCTTTTCCCAATTCTGGTCCTGCCTGCACTAAAGAGGACATATCATGAAAAAAACATATAATTTCTCTTGTCATTTCTTGCCAATTCTTTCTCTGCCCATTTTGCTTCTGCTCATCTCCAAAAAAGTAGATATATAATTAAAGTACCATAATGAGTTGGACTTTCTGTTCTGAAAGTAAAAGCGGGAGGTACCCAAACTCTCTGGGGGGAAAAAGGGAAATTAGCTCCTTAGAGAGTTACAAGTGTAACACACACACACACACACACACACACACACACACACAGAAAGATAGAGACATAATACATACATACATACATACATACATACATACATACATACATACATACATACATACAGTATATTCATACATACATACATACATACATACATACAGTATATTCATACATATATTCATTTTTGTGTTAGTACAAAGGCATTCCTGCCCATTGGCCAGAATTTGATCAGATATGTTTTCACACCTATGCCCACATTATTCTTTATTGTAATCAACTTTGCATCTTTTGCAGATTTTATCTGTTACTAGAGAAAATATTACCTTTCCCATATATTTCATTCAATTCTACCTTCAAATTTTAAAGCTAGAGATGTCTGGTAAATTCTATTATTATGTTGTTTTAAAAAATACTATGAAAACAATTGCTATGATTGCTTTGTTTTCAGAAAACAAATGAAAACAAAAAAAGAACTGCTTGATGAAGATCTAACTTTTAATCTGATTCCTATGAAAATGCAGAAAATAAACATTATTAATTGCTTTCCTTTCATTTGTATCTCTGAAGTGTTCAATATGTAGGTCATATAGTACAATCCAAAATATAATTACAATGATATAAATATATATGAAAATCAGTAAAAAGTAAGAAAGCCTGATTTTGTATTTTACTTACTATATGATAGGCCAAGCTATTACCATGAATTAAAAGAAAGAGACATCCATATCAGTTTCTTCAATTTTAAGCACAAATAGATTATCTTATTGTTTCAATAGAGATGAAAGGATTGATCTGACAAATTGAAAAATATTTGAAATATACTAATAATTAAATGATGTTCAGATAATTACTAATTAAAAATACTCAAAATGCATTCAGAATTATACAAATTTATATATATGTATATGGCTATGTAGATATATGAAACATCAATATGAACAGGAATGTATAATCTGATATTTTAATTTTATATACAGGAATATAGTGACTTACAATTTTGTACATGAAATACATAAACTTTTGAAGCATTTAAAATTAATCAGATAGGAATTTATATTAACAATAAAACTGGAAATCCCAGTTAATATTTAATTTAGATCTATGCTTTTAACAGGAAAAGATTTTTCATAGTTTACAACATAGAAACATAGACATATTAAACAAGACAGTAAAAATAATTTACATAAACCATAGTCTATGAAAAGAGATTGGATGGAAGTTTTGGTTCTTGTCTTTGCCTATGACTAATATGCATGTACTAAATGATTTGAGCTAGCCTTTGATATGATAAAATAATTTAGAAGCACTTCATGCAATATGGAAGCAAAAAGGACAGGTTCTTCAATATTCCCTGCTATCATGACTATTTACTGATCATCAAACATAGACCACCAGATGCATGATAATGCAACCGTCAGATACCAACGAAGAGCACTAGTCTCAGTCTTTCTGTAACATAAATATAGATATTAATATCTCCTATACATGATACCAATACAGTTTACAACTTCTATTCTGTATGTTAGTTTATCCAGTAATGTTCTGCTGATTTTTATGTAAAAGATCCCTAACAGAATTTTCTTGTTTTCACTAATTTGCTTTGATATTTGACCGAATACCCACCATGTCCTATGACATAAACATCCAGAACATAGGATTTGCCAGGCTTTAGACCTTTAATTGTCTCTGTGGTAACTGCTTTTTGTAGATTTTGACTGTGAAAATACTTACAGAGGACCTTTTCTGATTTTTTTCTCAGGTCTGGTCCCAGACACTGATTTTGTTCTCTTTTCTTTTTCTCCTCATTATAATCGTCATCTACTTCTTTCTTGTAGATGCAAAACTTGTTTCTTTCTTGTGTACCTAGCCATGCCACTGTGACCGAGGAACATGTGCGAAGTTTATCAAAGGCTTTAATTCTTGTATCTTCAGGAAGCGATGGAAATGACTGTTTATTGGGCCTTGTTGTGGCTAAAAACTTCAATATGGAAGCTCCCTTCTTATTTCCTCTCAGTCGGATGAGGTATTTGGCTTTTGGCTTTCCCCTTAGTTGAAACTGATGGACACCCTCAACATTTTGAGACAACAGAAGTTTTCCATCTCTTTTGATTTGCATTTGTATGGCATTGAGACATGAATGAACAAAAAAAGTAACTTTTTGATGTGAAGAAACAGGCGCAAACCGCAAAAATTTTGTGCCTTTTCTCTTGACAAACACATCTGTAATCTTCCCATCTTTTAAATCAACTGTCTTCTGTTTGGCCTCTTCTTTGGTTCTTGCAAAAGTACCAACGTAGGCAGTACTCATATTTGTATTGACATTTACAGCAAATATATCAAAATAATACTGTGTACCAGGTTTCAGTTCAGAAACAGTAAATATATTCTTGTTTCCAATGCATATCTTTTCCAGATCAACCTTAGGCTTTGAATAAAGTTTTGAATAAAGCTTTGGTGTTGGTTTTAAGAAGCTGCGTTCTTTCCCAGAATTACTGTTGGAAGAAAATCCAAAATGGGCAAAATCAAAAGGGCTAAAATCCAGACCAGGTTTAGGAGCCTTCATAAATGTATCATCAGCAATCTGTTTAGTCTCAACAGCACAGAGACTTTTGAAATTGTGTTCTTTATTAATGACTACACAATATTGTATTGGCTGTTTCAATACTGAAGCTGTAGGGCTAGGTTTCCATGCCAAACTCACAGTTGTACGACCAAGAGAAGTGACATCAACTCTTGGATCATAAGGTAGTTCAGGATATGGTTGATCTGACTCTGGAGTTGTACTAGCATACACTTTAAAGTTTGTATCCTTTTCTGTTGACCAGAGTTCTAACTGGTATAATCCAGAAGGTGAAGTAGAAGATACAAAATACTCAACATCATTTCCTCTGTATGAAAATAGCTCTGTGTCTTCTTCATGAATAATCTGCTGATTCTGTTGTTCAAGTGGCTCCGGTTCACCTAGAAGAGACAAAAATGAGGGATTTTGAAACAAAACAGACACAAAACACAATATGGTTTCTAAATGGAGGATCAAAATGCATTGGCCTCTTGGGAAAACCTGACAGGAAATATGATTAGATGAACTAATTCTATTTTACTGTAAGGCTACATTAAAAGAAATGTCCCATGATCATGTGATCAAAATTTGTATGTTTTGCAACGACTCATATTTATGATGCCTGCAGTGTCCTGGGATGTGTGTCCCTTTTGTGACCTTCTGACAAAGTCAATAGGGAATCCAGATTCACTTAATACTGTGTTACTAACTTAAACCTAACAACTGTGGCAAGAAAGGTCATAAAATGGGACAAAAGTCACTTAACAGCTGTCTCACTAAGCAACAGAAACTTGGGGTTAAATTGTGGTTGAAAGTTGAAGACTACCTATACTTTTTTTGTTCGTGTGATGTAAAAGCTTGCTTACTTTAGCACTACAGATTTATAAATGTAGAGTACATATAAAGAATTACGGCTACACCTAAGATTAGCGCAGGAGAAGAATAGGTGAAATAAGACATCCTCCTCTATTGGTTTATAATTATCTTCAATTTTTTGCCTGTTTAATCCAAAATGTTTAACTACCAGAATGACTTTTTGATAAGCCAGGGAAACATGTAATCTATCATTCAATTATTAAAAATTAATTCTTATTCACTAATTTTTAAGCAGCAATTACTGATGGAATTTAATATATTTTCAATGTCAGATTATTCATATTTAACCAAATTAATAATATTTGTTCGGTTTTTACTGTAATTTACCTGACCCTTCTCCACTTGACTCTTCAGGGAGGTCTTGCAAGCTCAATTTCCATTCCAAAGGTGTGTCACAAGGAGTCACTGTAACTGCAAATGGTGTATTATCTTCCTCTACCACAAAAAAAAACCTATGGAAAGATGAATAAAAACATAACTTTCTTCACAATACAAAATTAAGGATAGAGAGAGAGAGAACAGAATATACGTAACTCATATATTGAACTGTGACGTCGTTGATGCTCTCTGAGCTTGGTTTTTTGCTTGCAATTTCATTTCATTTCATTCCCAACTAGGGACATCATCAGTGCAAGTGATTGTGGTATTTGTTCTCTATTTACATATTACAGCTTGCCCTGCCATTATTGGTGGGATGTGGTTTGCCCTTGGTAGATCCTTGATTAGGATATAGTTTTCTGCTTGATTTGCTTTGTTTGATTTGGTTTGTCTGATGTTAATCCCTGCTTATATGGCTATAGGCTGCTGGAGAAGATGTATTCTCATCTGCATGTTTCCTATTCTTAGCTTCTTTGTTGTCTCTTTTGAATAGTATATGAATGTGATTTATTTCTATGTGCCTATTGATGGCACATTTGTCTGAATGCCAAGCTTCCTGGAAATTCCTAGGATTTTTTGGATTCAACTTGGTCAAGGAGGCTTACAGTTTACCAGTTAAAATTATGGTTCAGTCTGTCTATGTGTTATGAGATTAAGGAGTTTTCACGTCTTCTGACTGCTAGTTAGTGTTCATAAATGATCTCTGCTAGCAATCACTAAAGGAGAATCATAGCAGATGAAAAACAGCGGGCTTATCCTGCCTTAGACACAAGATACAATACTATGTGGAGGTGATCTCGGGGGACAGCACAAAGGAACAGTCAGACAAAAAGCAATTTAGCCAACAGCAGGGAAAGAGGCTCAGAAGAGAACCGCCCTAACTTCTTGTGTTGTAAGGGAATATACTTTCATATTTGCAAGATTCTGCTAAAGTAATCTTACAGTAAAGTAGAATTAGATGGTCTGGCCATGTTTCCTGTCTGGTCTATCTCACAAAATTGACACTGGGTGACCTTGAACCAATTCCTTTTTCTCAGCCCTAAGAAGAAGGCAATGGCAAGTGTTGCTGAGAAAATTGAATGGACTTGTCCATATAGTTGCCAGGAATCAAGACTGACTGAAAGGACAGAGGCAAGACAAGTTATATAACTTTTTAACTTTACAATCAATATTACCGTTTGGGTGTTCCTCTGAAGAGATAACTACTGATCTCTGCTCCATCAGGGAGTACTGAAGAATCATGGATAAAAGTTTTGTCCTGGATCTGCATCTGAAAAAGTTCTTCATCTCTAGTAGGTAGTTTCTGCATCCAGGAGCTAATTGGTAGCAGAAGGAAGAGGTAGCATAGGGAGCATCTCATCAAGAGCATTCTAGAGAAATAAAAATGATACATTGTAAATCATATTTAAATATATTGGGGCTATTAACCCCAGAGAAAAACTAACTGAAGTGGTAGTATTGATAAATTGATTTTCCTGTCT
>JANHGD010002380.1:102241-114602 GCA_027560375.1 Imantodes cenchoa
GGACGCTTGCCCCTGGGAGAGTTTGGCTTTTTTTTGTGCTTCCGCGCATGCGCAGAAGCAAAAAACCCAAAAAATCTCGCATGGGCGAGTGTCCCCTCGCGAGATTTTGCGTCTGCGCATGCGCAGACAGCAACACCTCGCGCGGGGGGGCACCCACCGGTCCGTGCGGTCTGTGGACCCCACCCAACCGGTCCGCCGACCAAAAAAGGTTGGGGACCACTGATCTAAAGCAAGGGGTCCCCAAAGTTGGCAACTTTAACACTTGTGTACTTCAACTCCCATAATTATCCAACCAGCTATGCTGACTAAAGAATTCTGGGAGTTGAAGTCCACAAGTCTTAGAATTGCCAAGTTTGAAGACCTCTGATCTAAAGCTTTACAGAAGGAGAACTTTTAACTAAACGTTCAGATATCCACACTTACTGTAAATACAATTCTAGTATTTACACGAATATCAAAACAATCTGGTCTATATAGTAGTATGTCATAAATTTAAGAACTGTTTTTTAGGTTTCATCCATATTTTTTAAAAGGGATAATCTGCAGAGCCTGCAAATGTTTCGTCAAAATGAGGAATTAAGGTATGGATCATTTTTATTAATATAGCTTGTCTGTAGTTCCCTGTCAGAGTCATTATGTTCAAAAAAAACCAGTAGTTTTTAAAATGACCTAAAAACATGATCCTTTTCCAAACAGCATAAAATGAAGTTGTCAGTGGACATACTGCAACAAAACCAAAGGAGACAATTCACTTCATTTTCTGACAATTTGTAAATGCTTGAGACTTGTAAAAGGTCTAGTACTACAACAAAAGTTCTGGATTTATTTGAAGCAAATACATCTGGAATAAATAAATCTAAATGTTTAATTACAGAGAGTTGAAAGTGCATGATTATAATTTAGTGGGGATAATTTCAAAGAACAGCTTTCCACAGGCATTTATGTACTGTATTTTTTTAACCATAGCAGGAAATGTCTTGTAACCCTCAAATTCTATTTTTAAATGTGAGTGCATTTAGTTTTGCATGAATTACCCATTTGATAATAAATCTGCAGGATACAACTTAACTGTAACCTTTAAGAATCAAAGAGGACTATGTAACATAGCTAAAACTGGACTTCAGGGACTATGCATTATTCTATTAAGCAACCTCATGTTTAAGGATATTAAACTTAGCAGCAGGAATTGACTTTATACTCTGAAAAATTACTGTTAAGTGACAGACCACTTAAAATAAGATGATTTCTAACTCTATAAAAATATTCCATATATATTGTAAGAAAATACATATATAATTGGAATTTTTGTAAAAAAAAAACACCTCTATGTGTGTGTTTGTGTGTATGTGTTTGTGTGTGTGCACGCGCGCATTAATGCTCAGTGTACTGATTCTCATGTGATCACCATTTGTGACCTTCACTTCCAGCTTCTGACAAACAAAATAAATGGGGAAACAGGCAGGAGGTTGTAATTGTCAACCACATGACATCATGCTTAATGATGGTGTGGGATTTGATTAATGACACTAACTAAAAATGATGGAAACAACATAGTCATAATCAAGTCTCCAACAGCCAACCAACCAAAATCACTTTAGATAACTTCAGGAGACAAGGAGACGGTAATCCACAGCACATGTTATCACTAAGCAGCAATTAAACCAAGATATACTAATACACTTGACATTATTTTTGTGTGAATTTTAGCAATGTAGAGGATGCTCATAAACCAGTGCACATCTTTGATTTTATCTATAGCATTCTATCTATTTTTCTTTTAAGCATGATAAACATTAACCCACCAACATAAAATCCAGCTTCATTTGAACCACAGGTAGGTGAAGTTCCGTTGGTGGGACATCTTGGGATATCTAGTATAAGGTGTTTAATATGGTCCTTCTGGTGGAAATAACCAATAGCCTTATGGAACTTGTGCATAAGAGCTCTGGTACAATGCCAATTGGGATAAGCAAGGTTTTATGATGGATACAGCATTCTATCTCAAGTAGCTCAAAATCTGGCATGAAGTGGACATAAATGTTGAAACTTGTTGCTTACAGCAGTCAACAAAATTGCTCACAGCATCAATGATATAGAGAAGATATCACTTGTATTTTGAAGTGAAAGGAACTGGTAATCTGGACAATTATGGAGCAGGCAATAGAATCAGTTAGTCCAAAACATTTCAAAGGGCTGGTCATCCAAAATCATCTTATGCAACAGTACACATGTCAAATGTGATGCTTTGGATCACATTGATCTTTTATGCCTGTTTCAACCATTGTTTACCAATGTTCCTTACCTGAAAACAGATAACTTTTTCTAATTAGTAACACGAGTTACCTCATGCTACCAAAGATTGGAAGACCTCTCGGATAATGCATAAACACAAATTTAAACATCCTCAGAGTTGAAAGATGCCTGTTTGTCCTTTCGCTACTAATCCTTTGCAATCAATGCAGTTAGAATAGCATTGGTCTTCAAGTGCAAGCTTGAAGTACTTCTATAGCATATGGTCCTCGAACCCACAATGTATCATCTTTGGTATTAAGGAGCAGCATCTCGTCCACTTACTGCTACCATTATATGTCATGGACTTTAAAAAAGAATTCAATTTCTTTTCTTTCTTTACCCTTAACTCTTGACAACAGAGTATAATAGTAAATGCCTAGGACATCAATATCAGGGGGGTGTTTCTCCCCAGCACTAGGCTCTCCTTCAGCCTTACAAACAATGTATATTTCTAGCACCAGCAGAGGGAGGGGCCGTTGTATTAAAATCAAGCCTCCTTAATACATCTTTCCCTCTCTTGACCAACAAACTTTGGCATACAATATTGTGTCTAACCTTCTAACTGGTCTAGTTCT
Source organism: Imantodes cenchoa (assembly GCA_027560375.1). Lineage (NCBI taxonomy): Eukaryota > Metazoa > Chordata > Lepidosauria > Squamata > Dipsadidae > Imantodes > Imantodes cenchoa. Next base: position 105,109 of record JANHGD010002380.1, read on the forward strand.
TCCAGCCATGGCTTTTTGGTTGAAATTTGTTAGATAGAAGCCAATATAATTTGAAAAAGATATCTAAATAGCCCTAAAATGGGGAACAGTGTGTCTCCAGTGGGAGCAATGGGCTGCCCTCTGAAACAGAAAATATTGTTCAATATGCATCCACATTTAGCAAGAGGTAGTAACAATACATAAAACACTAATTGGAATAATTATTTCCCCCAAATAAACAAGGACACCTTATGGAGGGATGGGGAAAGGAAAATGGTTTTATTCATTTATTTATTTGGTAAAATTTATATTCTAATTTTTAGAATATAGAGCTTCCATTTTATCCCCAAATACAACCTTATGAAATAAATTAGTAATTGCAATAGCATTTGGACTTATATACTGTCCCATAGTGCTTTATAGCATTCTATGGGCAGTTTAGAATGTCAACATGATTTGCAAATTGCCCCTAACAATCTGGGTTCTCATTTTACCGAGCTCAGAAGGATGGAAAGCTGTGGGCAGTTTACCTCAATGTTAGATTTAACCACTCCACACATTGAACAGAGAAGAGTGACTATGAGTTCCAGGCATAAGAATGGACTTGAACCTAAGTTTTCCTAGTTGTAGTCCAACAATTTGATTAACACAGAACTTAAAAGGGGGAATTTAAGAACACAATAATAGCAGGTAGGGACCCTAAGTAATATTGGGTTAGGTTGGGTTGGGTTGGATTCAATTCAATTCAATTCATTCAATTCAATTCAATTCAATTCAATTCAATTCAATTGGATGGAAGACAGATATTTTTCATCAGCAAATGCATTCATATAATGTTGAAATTAATGATCACTGACAACAATTTTGTTCTGATAAAATTTTCCACAATCATTCAAATCTAGAATGACTCTCCCTGTGCAATCTACTTGAACCTGTTCCTTTGCTCCACACCTCCTTGCAGATCCCAACATTCCTCACTCCACTCGACCACTCCCAAACTCTTAGCCTAAGGTCCTGCTCCTCCTTCTTCTCAATCTAAGCTACTCTTCCATGTCTTTGGATGTAAAGTCTAAAATAAACAAATATAAATGTAAGACCATACAGGTGATACAGTAAGTAAGACAACTTCTAATCACAGCAGATAAAGCAAAACAGAATAGCCAGAACGCTGCTCAGATCACATACAACTCCAAAACAAAAATCCTATTTATGTTTGTGTCCAAACCAAATATCTGAAATCTATTTTTGATTTAGGAACTTTCCAACCGAACATGCATGATCTCTGCACAGATCAGTTCATGCATAGAATGTTTTATAGCATTCCTAAGTATTTCCAAATTAATGTTCCATTTTAACACATTTAATTTTTTACTATTAAAAAAGGTAAAGATTCCCCTCGCACATACATGCTAGTCATTCCCGACTCTAGGGGGCAGTGCTCATCTCCATTTCTAAGCTGAAAAGCCGGCGCTGTCTGAAGACATCTCCATGGTAGCTGGCATGACTGAACGCCGAAGGCGCATGGAACGCTATTACCTCCCCACCAAAATGGTCCCTATTTTTCTACTTGCATTTTTTATGTGCTTTCGAACTGCTAGGTTGGCAGAAGCTGGGGAAATAATGGGAGCTCACTCCGTTATGAGGCGCTAGGGATTCGAACCGCCGAACTGCCGTCCTTTCTGATCGACAAGCTCAGCGTCTTAGCCACTATTTTAGTATTACATAATACAATATTTCACTATTTCACTATTACATAGTGGTATGATATTAATATTTTGTGTATTTTTTTTGTTCTTTTGCAGAAATGCCACCAAATGTCAATCATGCATTTCAAGATTACAAAATGTTCAAGTATACACGTGGACTGCAGGTTCAATGTTCAGAAAACCATGAAATCTGAATAACAAAATCCATATCCAGATATAATGCTGAGTTTATCAAACTTAATCTTTAAATTAGAGAATCTCCATTGGCAATCCAATTTGAATTAGTTCATCATGTCAGGTTATAATTTCATTTGCAAAGCTACTTATTAATGTTCTGAGGTACTTTAATTACTAAAGTAATTTTGTATTCACATGTTAAGGAATGCATTCTAAAATTGTAAAAATTAGTAATGAGGGGAAAAACACACAGAAATAGAAACTGTAATACAGTCACAAGTTCTATCAAAATCAAATTACCACAGCACTTAATTGCTCAATTGCTTGTTCAATGTGTTCACATAGGGAAAAAAATTAGCTATTGTATAAAAAAGATAATATAAGTTAGGAATACAGGTCAGACTGAAACCAAAGATGAGAGAACATGTCATCAGTCCAAAAACCTTCTAACTTCCTTTGTTAACAATGCCAATTTTGTGAGAATTAAATCTAAATTTTAGAAGAGGAATGAGAAAACAGTATTTCAGGTAAAAGGTAATTAGTTCAGAGTTAAAAATATTCATGCTTCTGGATGTTCTTGGGGATTTGGTAGACATATGTAAAATGTCTGAAAAAGGATGCCTGCATCAGTTGCATTCCTGTTTTGCATTATTATTTCCAGATTAAGTGAGTTTGAAAGTGCATCAAGGGAATTTCATTTTTTAAATTGAATAGCCTAAATTGCATTAGAAACCTAACAGTCTGCTTCTGAGAAGCATCAGGAGGCTTAGCAAAGGTTTATCACTTACCTATAGATGGATATTACTTACAGTAAAAGCAGAAAGCATTGTTAATAAAGACATTTTACAATGAAATAGTCAAATATTAAATAAATTTAGTTTTCAGATAATTAAACATTATACAATATATATGGCAAATGAGGGCTATGTTTGGCTAAATAACTTGGAATTTTTAAAAAATGTAATTAATAAAGAAAATTGGCAAATCCATGGCTCAGTTATGGCATGCTACAATTTAGGAGAAACAATCTAGAAGAAATTACTCTTCTTGTTACCTAGTTAATATTGCTTTTGTTTCTCTTTAAATCTGAAGCAAAACTGAGTTTTATGAAAAAACTGAAAGCTGAAATACCGTTTGAGCTTCTAATCAAAGAGCAATTTAGAAATAGCTAACATTACATTTTTCTACATTCTGTTAGACAGAAAACTACAATTACACTTATTTATCAGAATTCCATTAATAAATGGCATTTTGAAAGTCTATATTTGGTCTCCTAGCACCATCTAAATTATAATAAAATCCCTTGTAAATTGTCGTAAACTGGGACATGGAATCAATTGCTCGTATGAAAAAAGTCTAAGTTTACTTTAGGATGATGCTCATGCTGGATGCAAATCCAAATCTCAAGCACTCTACAAACTGTATTTGACTTTGACTGACTACACAATAGAGTGACATTAATATTTATTTGTTACTAAATTTGTATGCCCAACTTCCACAAAATAGCTCTCATCAAAAGAACAAGTTTTAAATGAAATAAAATAAATCAATATTTATTTAACATAATTTCATAAGTATTCATGTTTTCTATCTCTGTTGATCATATTTTTCTGTTTGTTTGTTTATGTAATAATACCCCCATTCGCCGAACCAGCAGCAATGGCTTGCTGGACACGCCTCTGAACCGGCTCTCTCAGCGGCAACCTGGTTGCAGCCATCTTGTTTTTCACTTTTGCGCATGTGCATAAGCTGTTTTTTGCTTCTGCGCATGTGCAGAAGCTGATTTTTTAGCACTGTGCATGCACACTCATGTGAAGTGCGCCTGCACCTGTGCAGTGTGCCTGTGTGGCGCGCAATGCACGTGCGCCCACACAGCGCATGAGGAAGTGAACCAGCAGCAAGGTAAGTCAGAACCATCTCTGGGGTCACACCTTGGAGACAATTGGCCCCTCCCATAGGAAATAAAAGAGGAATGAATGGGTCATGGGCTTTTGCAGGAAAGAATTAGTTTCTTCAGTCATTGCAAGAGTGGAAAATTCTGTTTGTCACTCTAATAGACTCTGTGCCAAGTTTTGCATGCCTGCGTTTGGAAACTAGTTCTCTGGCAGCGTTCCGAGTGAGATAAGGTTTGTGTTGATAAATATTCCTCTGAAAGACTGTTTGCCAAGCTTGTGGACTGTGAATGAAAGGAATTCACAGTCGTGTAAATAAAAGAAGTTTTACTGGGACTAAGATTCTGCTTCATGCTTTCTAAGGAAGCCTAGGTCAGAACATTTGGGAGGGCTCTATTTTCGCTGCCAGAAGCACTATGGGCCAGTCTTTAGCTGTTTCCAGAATGGCCCTGTGGACCAGATCTAAGCACCCCATGGGCCAGATCCGGGCCATGAGCCTTGAGTTTGATACTCCTGTACTTTACCAATGACTGAACCTCAAGGGAACTGTCTGTTAAAGTTCTGAAGTTTGCAAATGATACAACGGTCATTTGCATCATTCAAGACAGTGATGAGTCTGCATATACTATAGATGGAAGATGGGACAACTGGCCTTGTGGTGCAGCCATAACAATCTGGAGATGAATATGCTTAAAACTATAGAGATGAGAATGGATTTTAGGAAGAGCCCCTCCTAATGTATTCAACAGTACAGTATCACCAGTAGAGTTTTTGGGTTCTATAATCTCCCAGGACTTGAAATAGACGCTTAACATTAGAACCATCATTAAAAAGACACAACAAAGAATGTTCTTCCTGTGTCGATTCCGAAAGTTCAGACTACTTCAGGAGCTGCTGATACAGTTTTACAGAGGAATTATTGAGTCAGTTATTTACACTTCTTTAACTGTCTAGATACAGACTCCAAGTGATAGTGAAGACTACAGAAAGAATAATTGCAACCAGTCTGCCTTCCATAGAAGATCTGCATGGGTCAGAAGTAACACTGAACAGATATCTGCAGACCCCTCACAGCCTGGACATAAACTGTTTCAATGCTTTTCCTTGTGACAGTGCCAAGACAACTAGATACAGGGACAGGTTTTTCCCTCATGTCATCACTCTGCTGAACACGTAATTCTCTCAGTCCTGTCTTATGTTTGTGTATATATTAATCCATACAGTGTGGCTGTAGTATTATTTCCATATTTTTTGTACTATAAGACGCACCGGTGTATAAGAAGCACCAAGATTTCAAAGAAGTAAATAAGAAAAAAAGGTTTTGCTTTGGATTTGTTTGGGAGGCCTGCAGAGAGTTCCTGAGGGCTGGGGGAAGATAAAAACAACCCAATTTTTGTGGAAAATAGCCCATTTTCTGCTCATTTTTTCACAAAAATGGGTGGGCAGAGGGTCTGGGAAGCCTGCAGAGAACTCCTGGGGGCTGAGGGAAGGCAAAAACACGCCTTTTTTGCGAAGAATAGCCCTTTTTTTTTTTTTTACAAAGACAGGGGTGTTTTTGCCTTCCCCCAGCCCCCAGGAGCTCTTTGAAGCTTCCCAGACCCTCTGCCCACCCCATTTTTGCAAAAAAACGGCCCATTTTTGCAAAAATGGGACATAGGGGCGGCGCTTTCGGAGGCCAAAAAAGTACACTCAGTGTACTTGCAAAGCAACAGAGAGAAGAAGAATGTACCAATAAAAGGGGGAAGGGGAAAAAAAAAAGGATAAATGCTGTATTTTTCAGTGTATAAGACACACTGACATTCAATCTTCTTTTAGGGGGAAAAAGGTACGTATTATACTCCAAAAATACGGTATTTATCCTTTTTATTATTTTCTTTACTTCCCCTTTTTATTGGTACATTCTTCTTCTCTCTGTTGCTTTGCAAGTACACTGAGTGATTCTGTAACAAAGACAAATGCCTTACGTATTTAATAACACTTGGCCAAATAAAGCATCCCATTCAATTCAATTTCAAATGGGAAAAACTAAAAAGCTAAAAGTGGAGAAAGAAAAAAATAGAAAAAAAATAGCAGTAAAAATATAAAGATATAAGGAAGTGACATCTGATTTTCCTCACAGCAGTTGTACAATTATACCTTAACTTCTCTCTCTAAAGTTACTTCATGACTCTTTTCTATTCTAATCAAAACCTTAAGTTACAAGTTCATTTCTTTTCTTTTTTATGCAAAATTTCCATTAAAAATTTCCAGTCGCTAGGTCATATTTTCTCAAGGCAGAAGGAACCATAGTGTGAAATTCATTTTCTACAAAGCAAACAAACTTCTGATACAAGTCGATTGTTATTGCAATCCATAAATCAGCCAATTAAAGCTCACTGCCAAAAGCAACTGCCACTAAGATGAACTTTTGCACAAACAGGTAATCGGTGTGTATGCATAATGTGTAACAAAGAACTTGTTTTTGAGTACAAAAATGTACAGTATCATACCTTGCCTAAGTGTTTCACACTAATATTTTTAGTTGTTTTCATTATAGTAAATCATTCTTCTGCTTCTCTTTCATTGAAACACTGCATGTTTCCAACTAATACTATCCTGAGCTTTCGTTTGCCAATTGGGCCTGCAATATTTGCTGATGTTGTCACTCCATCTTGTTTTAGGTCTGTTTTGTGGGTGCTTTTTATCAAGTGGAATCCATTGTTTGACTACCTTGGTCCACCTGCCATCAATTCTTCTTGCTATGTGACCCTCCCATTTCCTTTTCAATTCTTTTCCAGTTTTGATGGCATTGGATATTTTCATTTGTTCTCTAATCTATGTTCAGGTTACTTCTCTGAGGTCCTAATAAATAACTCCTAATAAATAACTGGATTTCTTTTGAAGCTTGGGTCGAGGCTCATTCAATTAGGGTATCGGTCAGAACCCTGACAAAGGTCTTTCTACCTTGTCTTGTATGCCGAGGATGTATCTTTCCATGGCTCTTTGTACTACTCGTAACTTTTGCATTGATTGTGAAGTTAGTGTCATGTTTCACTGGAATATGTTAGAACAGGAAGCACACACTGACCGAAAACTTTTCTCTTCAGGCATAGCGGGAGGTTATTCTTGAAAATTATGCTTAATTTGCCAAATGCCTGTCAACCACATTTAATATATGCCTTTCAGTTTTCTTTTTTGTATCATCTTCATTATTTATTTAATCATGCAAATATAATGGTACCTACAGTCGCTAAAACAGTGACATGATTTATGGTAAACTCATGTTACTGATTTCAGTGGCAATTAACTACAGCTACTATATAACATTTCTCGGGGAGCAACTTTTTCAAATTGTAATAATAATCATTCTGAAAATAATAAATTGATCATTTAAGCAATATATATTAGGCTTTCTCATCCTTGATTTTTTTTCTCTATATGTTACACATCTGACTTTCTCCAGTTCTGTAGCATTCATATTCTGGAGTTCTGATTTCCTCCTCTGGCTTATTAAGAGCAAATCTCTGTAGTAATAGCCTACTGCAAACTTTTAAAATAATAAATCATCTCCTTGTATTTTTTATTTTTTATTATAAATAAAACCCTACTGATGAAAGAAGATTTAAAAATGTTTCCTTTACTTCATTAAGGCAAAGGAATTGTTTATATGTTCTCTTCAATGTCAATTGCTATTCTGGCAGCTGTTCCTCATAAATACACATTTTTCTTAAAATGTATACTTAAATCTTCGGCCTATTTGCAGCCTGATCATACACAAGTTTATTCAAACATTTCTTTCATATAATTTATGCATGAAATTGCATTCTTTAAAATCATACTATATACAACATTATTTCTGCATTTAAACAAGCATCCTTTATTCAGCTGTTTTTATTTGGGGGGAAAAATAACCATACAAAATTGATCTTGATCTTCTCCGTCTCCTTATTTTTATGCTGAAAAACATTTCTTCCTAAGTGCTCTTTGCCATTAAAACTCTCCTAATTACAAAACACCTTTGAAGACAACTATAATTCAAGTAGGAAATAGTCATGATCGAAACCAGTGAAAGTTTCCATTCTGGAATTTATGTGTGGAGGGGGGGAATGGGTCCTTGTATATAGACACATACATGGGCACGTGTGCATATATGCATGCATACACAAATTTAAAGCATCAAAATTTCTATACTGCACATATGCAGTTACAACAAGCAACTTAAACCAAAAAAATTTCCTGTTCTTCTCTTACCAATGTTTTTTAGCATAACATGGCTACAAATTTGTCCTTATAAATACAGATTTGCCAATAGCACATATGTTAATTTGGTTACTTTGTGAGTTAATCCTTATACCTGAAATGACTGAAAAATTATGAAATGGTACAAAATGGACTAAAAAAAAGTAAGGAAAAGTGGAGTGTTCATGCAATAAAAACAGCAACTTGTTTAAAAAAAAGTTAAAATGTTTCTGCTGACTTTCAAATCAGCAGCTTTCCATTTAGTCAAGTATTATAATCATTCAGCTGTTTGTACATTTATGATAAAGGGTAGCTTTAAAAACAGCAAAGCACCTATTGACTCATTTGGAGGAACATTCTATTCTCTGCAAATTAACTGCTGGATTTAATCTGCAGTCATCTGAAGGACACTAAATGAACTGAATATGTGCCCTTAAGGAGATACAATGTGAAAAACACTAAATTACAAGTGGAGCAGAAGAACATGACCTTGCTTTGAATAGTGAGTAGGAAATTAATGGAAAATGTTATTGTTGCTTTCTGTTTCATAGAATCAGTAGTTCTAATGTGTCTTATCTCTTTGTTGTGTTTTATACCAAAACTATTTCCAAATAAAAGATGGATAATGTTGCAGGTAGTATTATTATTCTTTCGACTAAATTTAAGTAGACTGATAAAATATACCAAGATCAGACATTATTTCCTATATTTAATTGTAACATCTACAATTTTATAATTAGACAATGTCTGACAAATAGGGGCAGGTATAATAGAACCTCAATAGCTGATGTGATGATGAGGAAGTTGAAGATATCTCACGTCTCACATGTCCTATTGCATTGCAAGTTCTACAGGGACATCAGATCAATATATATTCTCACTCTATTAGAGAGATTTCTACGAAGATCAGATAATTTCTACATGAACCATCTCCTTCAGGATTCAAATCCAGCCACCACTCATGCAGTAACAAAATTTTATGCTACTGCAATGATAATAAATATCTAAAGATCCTTGTTCATATTACTACAGTACTTTGCTTAGTTATTTCCCAATATAATTTTTAGAGAATGTATTTATTTTGATGTTTAACTTTTGTGCTGGTCTGTGACTGAAATAACAATTGAGTCTGATAAATAGGAACTGCTATGTATACTGACTTAAGCTTCCAAGGAAAAATCTAATATAAGTTGATCAATAAATATAAATAAATATCCTTCATTTATTTTATTCTTGTTCACCATGTTATAAAAATATTGTATTTGCTTAAAAGAAACTCCACAAAAATATACTGAAATGTAGAATTTCAAAAGATCTTACAATCACTGTTACATGATACCAACTGTACAACTGTCAGAATTAAAGGTAATGTATTATACATTACTTTAAAACTCCACCATTTCTTATTTTTAAATCAATGGTTAAATCAAATAGTCCTCAAGAAATGCGTTTTCTTAAAATGTATTGCATTTGAAAAAAGAATTGTTTAGGGACTTATAGTCCATTATACGATTAGCACATA